>CAJPEX010002001.1:3691-25340 GCA_905338405.1 Notodromas monacha
CTTTTCTCCTTGTGAACCTTTTGAGGCTCTTAAGAGCTTCACGGATATGGTAATTGTTATTACCAATCCATTGGAGGGGGAATTGGCAAGGAGCGACTCAGAGGCCGGTTTCCTGTTCCATTCCTCAGTCTGCAGGAAGTGCTCAAAACTTCACATCCTCCAATTTTGCTGGTAATTTTATATGATCTTCCTATTACCCTTAGTAGCCTCCATAATTAATTTTAGAATTTTCTGAGCAACCGTTTTCGTTCGCCAGTTAAAAGTAGCGTACGACGCTATCGAACTTTTTTGTAGAAGTTGATGGGTCTCCTAGCGTCCGATAAAAAAAATTCGTTTTTTCGCGTCGATCTTTTCTAGTGCCAGCGTTCGCGAGGTAAGAGGGTCGCCTTTGGGACAATCATCAGTGAAAGTGTTCTTTCAAAAGAAAAGTGAGTAAAAGAAAAAGTTTCGCGAAATCTCGGAGTGCACTAAAGTGTTTTGTTCTCTGCTTCACAGATGGAGCTGATCGTCGTCGTGGGACTGGTGTTGCTGTCATCGGGCGTAGCAGGTGCGGATGCCGAATGCTACGTCTTCCAAGGGTCGCTGACGTGTAATGACGTCTGCGGCGAGGACGTGGACCAGGCTGACCTGTTTGGAATGCAGGTGGCCTTTCTTGGCAAGGTGTTGGACCTTGACTGCGTCCGAGATAAAGGACTTGAGGTGAGTGATAGTAGATATGAAGTGGAGAGTGATTGTGACAAGTTCTTGGGGTCATTCCAGAGGGTGGAAATGACCTGGCCTGCGCGCTGCGTCGGGCGTACGGACGGGATGGAAAACATCGTCGTTCCGTGGAAATGCGTCGGAGCTCGTCTTTCGACAGAGGCGCCATCTCTCCCAGGTTTGTCCAAACGTTCTTTGGATTCCTCATGAAAACACAGGGTAATAAGAAGGGAAAAAGTAGACATAGGAAAAACATCCAAAATTTGCTAACACTGTAATTGTCAATGTCTAGTTCCTTCTACAACTTTGTACATCAATGAAGACTATATTCAAAGCACAACACAAACAACTACATGGGATATTTTCCAAGATACAACTTTTCAAACAACCACTTCTACTGAAGAAAATACTCAATCAACCATACTGACCAAGTATGGCCTTCTACTACTGTGCAAGACACAACACACAGTGCAACATCAACCACAACAGGTACATTGATAAAATACCTGTAAGTACTCTTATGATAAGCCATTTTTCATTTGTACTTGTTTCAGCTGGGCCAACTGCTGTCATCCCTGTGGTTAAGCCAACTGGGGAGATCAAGGCAGCTAAAGAACCTGAGGCAGCCAAACCCACTCAGGAGATTACTCTGAGGGTTAAAGGAGGGGTTGCCCACATTGAAGCAGACATTGATCCATGGACCATCCTGGAAATAATTTCCATGGTGGCTGGAGGGGTCAGTGCAACTTCTCTGGCTGCATTCTTGGTTTGGCTGACCAAGTACTTGAGGACCAAGGTTAGTTTTTAACCTTATTATTCAGCTGTTAAATTCAAATGATATTTTTTCTCCAAGTGCTAATAACAGCTTTTTTACTACTTGCTGCTATCCTTCTTTTCTTGTGCATGGCGATACTTAGCGCCGTAGTATTAGGAAAGAACAAACTCCAAAAGGAGAGGAGATTGAATTAAAATCAATGTCTCCAGTAAATTTTAATGAAATTTCGGAGAATGAGTTCAAACAATTTTCCCAAAATTATGCAAGCATAAAATCAAGATCTCCTCGAGTTTCTTCTTTCAAACCAGGTAAATAGAAAAAGCATGCATAACAAATATTTGCATGGTCAGGCACTAATACTATTGGGCCTTCCCTCTTTTCTGCGTTTTTCGTTAATTCTATTTACAGTGGTCGTACATGCGGGACTTGATGAGGGGACTGGAGACGCCGAAGCCAGTGTCTGAAGGGGAGAACGGCGAAGAGAACGTCGGCGACCTTTTGGGCCTTGAGGACGTCGAAAAGGGGATGGAACCCTTGAATGAGTTTTTTGAACAGCAAGAGACTGCTGTGTAAATTTAAAGCCAGTGTCTGAAGGGGAGAACGGCGAAGAGAACGTCGGCGACCTTTTGGGCCTCGAGGACGTCGAAAAGGGGATGGAACCCTTGAATGAATTTTTTGAACAGCAAGAGACTGCTGTGTAAATTTTGTACAAAAGAAATGTGCAAAAGAGATATTGCTCGCCCTGAATGTAAATAATCGATGTGGGCATTTGCAATAGAGAAAGCTGTACTAAGTTGAAAACAAAGTCTCTCTTTTTTCCATGCAATCTTTTCTTTTCAGCCGTTTCTTTTTCCTTGCAGAAAGTCATGCGTCTGGGTTCCAGTTACTGGATGGATAAGAACCCTGTAGAAGGATTCATTTCCAATCTGGGGTAAACCGGCATTTTAGGTGCAGTAGGTCTCCTTGCAATAAATTCCACAGTAGCCATTTCATCATTAACTGTAGACCTTAGTTGAGTCCTTGACCTCAATACAAAAGAAATCTTTGCATAACATAAATATGAGAGGCACAATAAAATGATGGACAACAAGCTAATGGACACAATCATGTAAATGTAGCCATGATCTCTAAAGTGGATTTGCAACTCAGTGATGTCATTTGAGATTTGATGTAAACCTGGGATCACTGCAGGGATCTCATTCACAGCATTAATTTCAATGTTCTCAAGTTTGGGGAGGACATCCTTAAAAGGTCCATTGACAACAGTATATCTACAGAAAGGTTTGAATTGAAGGATCCCAGAGTAGGGTAACTCATAAGAAGTTTCAGAGGGTAAAATGTTTTTCTCTTCTGAACCAGAACAGTACTGGGTAATTCTTCCTTTATCTTGGTCCACAAAAGCAAACTCATCACTGTCTAGCTGAACAACAGTATCAACAGGTTTGTTAATTTTTCTTGTGGGACACTTAGAGCGGACATTGGACTCATTCTCTCCATTCTGAATTGCTTGAATACATACATCAGCCAATCTAGAAGGGGGATAATTGAATCTGCAAATTCTGCATTCAGCATGTCCACTCTGTTGTAAACAGGTAGGAAGCTCTTCTTGAATTAACCATCTCCATTCTGAATTGCTTGAATACATACATCAGCCAATCTAGAAGGGGGATAATTGAATCTGCAAATTCTGCATTCAGCATGTCCTGAGACAACATTTGTCCATCCTTCGAGAAGAACTTAATTGGGTTTTTCAGATCTCGGAACTCTGTTTTCTTTTCTCACAAAATTTTATCGAACGAAGGTAACTCCCTGTGGGTACATCCATAGAAGTGCAATAGGTAAAGTATGAATTTTAAACAACTCAAATTTGTCTGCTGCTTTGATAATTGGAACCACAACAGTAATTCTGTAGATACAAGAGTCTTCCACTGAAGAAACATTGGAGCACTGCTCTAAAGACCCAACAGAAAGGGGATTTGTCCTCATGATAGAAAACAATTCTCCTTCAGATAAAATTACTGCTGGAGGTCTGTGCTCATTATTAATGATTTGCTGTATTTGGAGCTGAACTCCAGAATGAGGTAAGATCTTACTGGGATATTGGAACCTATGAATTGAATCCATGTCAGACATTAAAGATCCAAGCAGATCAGTCATATGTGACAATTCAGTACCCAAGCTCATAAGGGTAATCCAAGTTTCCATACTCTCATTCATATTGGCAGTGAGGTTTTTTAACAAATCATTAGCCAGTAAAAACAATTCATTACTAGGCTTAAACTGAATTGGTGGAGACACAACAGTTCTTTTTCTTTGCACATCTAATTTGTCCAGTTTTTCCTGGCTTCTCACAATAATGGGTTGCAGACTCAAATAGGGAGAATCTGGGGGGAATGTTCTGTGTTTCCCTTGGAGTCTAATTTTTAGATTGTTCAGTTGGTTTTTAAGATAAAGATTCTTTGCCTTCAAGATGTCATATGAAGTATCTGTGAGAATGCTTGATTTTTTCTCAAGTAATTTCTTTCTGTCATTACTCACAGTTAAAATCTTTTCTTGGATCTCTAGTATTTTTCCATACAATTGACCAACTGGGACAGTTGTTTCTATTGTCCAAAAACTAGTGGGAAGACACACAGAATACAGATCCTCTAAGGCAATTCCAATATTTCCAGGGAAAGTTCTAATTGGGGAGATTTTATTGTACCTCTGGCTGTTAGAAGCCATACCCTTGTCTTTCTCCAAAATTTCTTCTATTTTGACACAGAGAAAAATGGGGAATAGTAAGGAGACAATTAAGAACTTCATTTTCTTTGGAATGCCTTTATTGCAAGCTGACTTTACAGTTGGGGGATCAAGATGGGTATTCTAAGAACTTAATCTAGATACTTTCTTGACTGTTGAGGTCAGTGCTGTCTGCTTCTTGTCCTGTAGCTGACAGGGGCTTCTGCAGTTTCCTGTCGCGTTCTTGTTCTCAGGATTGATGATGGATCCAATCCTTGAAGTGCCCTGGGATTTGGTGTTCTCTTCTGGGGGGCTTCTGGTGACTTCTTCTTTGGAGACTTCTTTTCTCTTGGTGGTGTCTGTTGAGAAACAACTGGAGAATTAGGTAGCATTTTTGCAATTTTGGATCTCCTGTCTGGAAAATCAAGAAGGTCATCTTCATCAGAAGTTACTGCCCAAAAATCCTCATTTTCATGCAGGGGCACATTGACATTTCCTTCAGAGCTCTTTCGCCTATTGCGACGTTTAGCAATGAAAGGATACTTGTCTTTTTCTGGGGAGGTGTTAGGAGTGCTAGCTGCTCCTGGTGGTGTATGCTGTTCTAAAACAGTTTCTGAGAGAGTTGGGAGGCTTTCATCCATGGGGTCAATGGGGTTGAGGAATTTTCCAATTTCTGATGTTACCCCTTTAGTTATTTCCTTCATTCCTTGGGTAAGGGATTTCAGGAAACCAGGGCGCTCAACTACAGTGGGTTGTTCTTCAACCATAGTGGGCTGTTCCTCATCAGCATCAGTGCCATCTCCAAATGTAGTGTTGGCAGATGCAAAGGGTTCAGAATCTGAGAGGACAGAATCGTTTTTAATTTTGGCTGCTGGACCACCCCCTACAAAAGAAGAATGAAAGTCCTCTTTCATGGTGTCCTGTTCTGCATCAAAGAATGATTCTGGGTCATCTGAGTCCTCTGGGTGATCCTGTGAAGGAGGGATGCTGCCTCTAGCAGGGATCATACTATCAGAGATGGATTTGCTAGACTGTTGGGCTGGAGTCTGATTGTTGTAAGGGTCATCCTCATCCATTTGACTAGTGTTAGTTGGATAAGGTGATGAGGGTCTGTCAACATAAGGTCTCACATAGCTGACATGTATGACATCAGTCCATGAAGGATTGGCATCATCTTGGACTCTAACAACAACAGGATTAACCACTTCAATGACAGTGTATGGCCCCTTGTACTTAGGACTCCATTTTCTGCCAATGTATGTAGCTTGCTGATGAAGTCTGATCCAGACTTTGTCACCAACTTCATACTCCCTTCCCTTTCTATGCAAATTTAGGCGCTGTAAATAAGAAGCTTGGCCTTGCCTGATTGCTTCTATAGCCTTTTCTCTGATGACAGACAAATTGCTTTGCTTGTCATTATAATATTCCTCAATATCCTGCAATTTCTCTCTAGAATTAACTGAAGCCAGCCAGTTGGCATTTGGCTTTACACCAGTCACAATTTCAAAGGGAGAAGCTTTTAAAGCTTCATGTTTTGATGAATTGTGTACCCAAGCTGCAAATTTCAACAGCTCATCCCAGTTTTGTCTGTTCTCTGGGTCAAGATAGAGTGCAAGGTATTCATGTAATTCTCTGTGCGCTCTTTCATTTTGACCATTCCCTTGAGGTCTATACGCAGTTGTCGTATTTGTTCTTGCCCCAATAAATTTTGCCATATCCCTGAATACCTCACTAAGGAAATTAGTTCCTCTGTCAGTGAGAATTCTTTTGGGGGCTCCAAAGAGACAAACCCAATCACTCAAGAAAAGTCTTGCAGTGGTTTGCGCTGAAGCATCACGCATTGGAGAGAAAACAATCCAGCGTGAGAGGCGGTCTTGAATGACCAGCACATACCTAGTACCGCTTTGACTACTTGGGACAGGTCCCACAACGTCAATGCTGACGTCTTCAAAACATTCTTTGGGGATCCCAGTTGATAAATAGGGAGTTCTATGAGCAAAATTCTTAGTAGCCTGACAGGTCTTGCAAGAACGGATGTATTCAGTTACATCTTTCTCAAGATTTGTCCATGTCAATTCCTGGTGGATTGCAAAAGTTGTTCTATCTATACCACCATGCCCTTTGGAAGGGGGATCATGGAATAATCTGATAATTTCCTGTCTTAAAGAAGGAGGGACCCAAATTTTGGTTCCATTTTTCTCTTCCTTGTAGACTAGGCCATTTTGTACTGAATACATTGGACCTTTGGGAATTTCCTTGACTTTCTTTGTAGCTTGCTGAATCAAATCATTGGAGATAAAAGGTACAAGGTCAGATTGTTGCAGGACTGGGGACAGATAGGCACAAATCTTTGTATTTGGGGGATATCTGGAAAGGGCATCTGCATGGGGTATCTGAAGACCTTTTTTATACTCCACACGGTAGTTGTACTCATTCAGAGTTGTAAACCATGTAATGGCTCTCCTACTATCATTTTGCCTTTGCCTACTTAAGTAAGGAATAGCAATATGGTCAGTCTTGATCACAAAGGGGTGACCCCACAAGTATGATTTGAACTGATTTACACCATAAAAGACAGCTAGGATCTCTCTGTCCGTGTTGGGATAATTCTGTTCAGCAGCATTCAAAGTGCGTGAAGCACATCCAATCAGTACTTCCTTCTTACCCAGTTTCTGAGTAAGGATTGCGCCAACTGCAAGTGCAGAGGCATCCGTAGTCAATATGAATTCTTGGGAGAAATCAGGGAAGGAAAGGATTGGGGCTGTCATAAGACATTGCTGGAGATCCTCCATGGATTTCTGCTGTTCAGGGGACCACAAGAAGGGAACATCCTTCTTTAAAAGATTGTAAAGTGGTCTTGCTCTAATAGCAAAGTCCTGGATGTAGGATCTAAAATAACCCACAAGCCCTAGAAAGGCTTGAATTCCTTTGATGTCCTTAGGAATTGGGAAATTCTTAACAGCCTCAACCTTGACAGGATTGACCTTAATACCTTCCTTACTGATCAGAAAACCTAGATATTCTATCTGAGTCTTAAAGAGCTGACATTTGCTAAATTTGACTTTCAAACCTGCTTCATTGAGACGTTGGAAAATGTCTTGAAGATGCTTGAAGTGTTCCTCAGCATTCTTTGAGTACACCACAATATCATCTATGTAAATATAAGCATATATGCCAAGGCATCCATTTAAAACCAGATGCATAAGTCTTTGAAAGACAGAGGGGCTGTTCTTTAAACCCATTGGCAATCTTATAAATTCATAGTGACCCATTGGAGTGGAGAATGCAGTTTTCCACCTCTCTTCTTCCCTAATCTTCAGGTTGTAAAAACCATGAAGCAGGTCAAGAGCTGTAAAATACTGGGCAGACCCAAGTTCCTCAAATATCTGGGATATCCTAGGAAGGGGATGAGGGTCTGTGATAACATGATCATTTAGTCTTCTGAAGTCAACTACCATCCTCCAACCACCATCTTTCTTTTTTACCATTAAAGTGGGGCTGTTGTATGGAGACTTACTGGGGCGGATAATTCCTTGTCCAAGAAGATCTTGAACATACTCCTCAAGCAAAGGTCTCATCCCAAATGGAATTGGGTATTGCCTGGTATAAATAGGAGTTTTAGTATCTAAGGGAATATCTGCCTCATAGATCTCACAAAGACCTAACTGATCTGCTTTCTTGGCCAGTACTTTTTTGTGCTTTAGAAGCAAAGCTCTGACCCTTTCCAAGAGATGATCAGGACATTCTGAAGATAGCAAATTTTTGTCAATTAGCTGAGTTATGCTCAGGTTTTCTTCCTCACCATGAATCTTTTCCTTTTCCACAATCTTGGTAGTGGAGGTATCCTTATTGATGACATTCACCTGGGAAGGTGATTCATGCACTGAAGCAAAAGTCAGAGTCATCTTAGGATTAACCTCAATATCCTCATCAGTGACATTCATACATAACACATAAATCCTTCCATTCTTCACTCTAGAGAGGCTTCTGGCAACCAAAACACCATTTTCCTCATTTCTATCTACAAATAAATCCACACCTTCTACTTGGGCTTCAGCATTAGTCTGAGCCTTAATAACTAACTGAGATAAACTAGGAATGATAGTTTTTACAGAAGGATAGACCCTAATACCATTTTGTTCTGTCATTTGATTTATGATATGAACCTTGTTTTTCTTGAGGTTCCAGGTCACTGAAGACCTTGAGAAGAATGGAATCTTCTTATCATATAACAATAGACATTTGTTGCTGTAATCAACAATGGCTTGGGTTCTATGGAGTAAATCACTACCAATGATACCTTCAAAATCACCATTATGTACAGGTGAAACCAAAAAGGAAATTTGGAAACTTTCATCAGGCATGCAGAGAAATGCATCAACCTGACCTTCTATGGAAACAGATTTTCCTTCTAAAGTGGAAACTGAAATTGAAGTAGAATTCAAAAGGATTTCGGGTTTCAGGACATAAGATGAAATTAGGGAAACCTCTGAACCCGTATCAATTAAGAATTTAACAGGGAAATCAGAAATGGAAGTGGTCAATAGAATGACCGGCAGTTTCTTGAGGGATTTGGGGAAGGAAACTCCGGTCTCAGTTAGTTTTCCGGATCCCAATCACTCTCATACTGCATAGCAGCTGCATCTTCTTGTGCTATTCTTTTTAGGTACTGCCTTTCTTTTTCCTGGTTGTTTTTCACATAGTTTAGGAATTTCTGCTGACGACTTTCCTTTCTCCCTGCGCTGGGACTGCGGCTTCTGCTACCTGCTGAGGGGGATCGATTTCTCCTGAACCTGTTGGGGTTTGACCTAGAACGACCCCTGGCTTGCGGGCTCTTGCTCGATTCGCGGGGGAGCTGCATTCTGGGAATGGGGGAGCGACTTCTAAATGGAGGGGTGACTGACTGCCTTTTGTACGATTTGGGTTCAGCCCTCCTGTATCGACTGAGTCTAATTTGCGGGCGATAATACGCATTCTCTTGCCAGCGGCAATCTTTATGAAAATGCCCCGCTTTCCCACATGCCCAACAATTACCAGCATTCAGGGCATAGTCCTGTGGATTCACGGACATATGCATTCCTTTTTGTGGCATTTGAATATTGTGTTCATGAGGCATGAAGTCCTCAGTGACATGGAAAAGGCTCAAATCATGAGCTAAAGCATTGATCTGATATTCATTAGTATCAGGGACCAATTTCCTCAGCTCCTCAATCTGAGTAGCCAGCTCCACAGCATGATCAAAATTAGTGGGAACCACCATGAATTTACTGGAAATGTCCTTTCTCAATCCAGCTAGGAAATAAGTCATCATCAAATCATCAATGATGTGTTTCTCTCCCTGTTGAATTAATAATTCATCCCTGTAAAGAACATTTTGAGTAATGGTGGGTTCTTTGTCATTCCCCAAGCGAAGTACTTTTAACTCACTGGGGGGTTCTCCCAACATTTCCATTCCAACCCTCCTAATCTTGGTTGCATAATCCCTGACCTTCTCATAAGGTCCTTGTCTAATCTTTTGCATCCTTTTGACTCCTCCTGATTTCACTTTGTTCCCATATTCTGTTTCAAGGATTTTGATGATATGCCTATAATCCTTGTCCAGCAGGCCTCTGATGTTCATGATAAAATCTCTGGCTGGCCCCTTGATTTTTTGTAAGAGAAGGGATTTTAGTTGACTGTTAGAAACATCACAGTCATTCAAGCAGAGCTTGAAGAGGGACCACCACTCAAGCCAAGATATTTTTTCATCACCTTCAAAAGAAGGGATTTGGCTCAGAATGAGGTTTGTGGCTGGAATGCCTCCCTTAAACCCTTCTTCTCTATTAGTCCTCATCTTAAAGAAAAGACTCTCAGAGGCACTAGGCCTATCTAATTGATCTAAAGAAAGTTCTTTCCTGAAGATGGATTCTCTGAGGCCAATCATTTCATCCATAGCCTTTTTCTTCTTTTCTAATTCAGCCTCATTTAACTGAGTCAACATGGCTGCTTGAGCTGCATCTATTTGAGCATTGCTCTGCTCTAAATTATCCACACTGGGTTGGAGCAGATTAATCCAAGATTCCCAGTACTTCCTCTTTGTGGTATAATTTTTGATGTTCTCTTTTAATACAGCTAGCCTTTCAGCAGTAGGCTTTTTCTCAGCATTATCCTTTTCTGCTGTAGCCCTGTCTATCCTTTTCTGTTCTTCTTTGGCTAGGATTCTCATCTCATCAATTTGTGCTTGAGGATCACTCATGGACATGATCCTGAAAGTATGACCTGCAACATCTGCCATTTTGAAGACTTTAAAAATCTTTGGAAATTTTCAGGGAAATAAAAATTGCAAACTCAAATTTGGATTTTTAAATTACCCAGTGAATGCTTCTTCACTATCAGGAAAAGTATGAACTGAAGCTTCAAAAGTTACCACTAGTAGACAGAGCACCTTTTTCCCTCCAAACTGGAGAAACTCCTTTCTTCTGTGCTGCTGTCTCAGGATAATTTCTGAGTGAACTCTTTTTGTGATCCTTTTTACAGGATATTCTACCTCGTAAATATCGGTTCCTGGTTTCTTTCGAAGTCGTACGTTAATATGTATGACGCGCGGGGGTTCCGGGCGTCGCGGATTTTTCTTTTTCCGGTTTTCTAGGGGGAACAGATGGCTGCGAGTATATCGAAAAGCGCGTCGAGAATAGCGCGTCGTTTTTTCTTTTGCGGGCGCGACACAGGGGTGTCACGCTTGGCTGAGTTTGTGGAGGGGTGGCTCACAGGTACACAAATGATGTGCTGGGGTGAGGGTGCTCTTTTTCTTTCCTGCACTTCACCCTGAAAATCGGAATTAGTATTTCTTTTCCCCTCTCTTTTTGCTCTTCTTTCTCTTTTTGCTTTTTTCCCCAGAGTGCTGTTTTAATGTTCTTTCTGCCTACTCAGGTGAACTAGTGTAGCTAACTCTTGTGGAAAAGAATTCAACACAACTTTATTCAAGTTCCTTGGCTTCGATTTTCTCGCCTTTTTTATTTCACTCAGGCAAATCAGCCTCAATTTCAAACTCACCGATTTTGGTTCTTCTGCTTCCAGCAAAGATGTGATGCTGTCTTTTACGCGAGGACCTATTTTCGAATTTTATTCCTGACCCAAAAGCTTCAGATTCTAAAAATCTGTTTTAGCTTTAACCTATGAGAAGAGCTTATTCAACCCTTATTCAGGGGATTTCTCACTCTTATCTGAGGTGGGAATTCTCAGCAAATAAAATTTTAGGGCTCCCTTCGCGGTTTATCCCTTTTGGATTTTGAAAAACCAAAGAATTTCCAATGCAAATAAAATTTCAAATATTTTCAAACAAATTTTATTCAAGTATTTTTCTCAGGCTCAATACAACAAACCTTTACAAAATCACACAGATATTTTCCCAGGCTAATATCTCAACCTTTCCTTTTCTTTTTTACCAGGCTCAAAGAATTAAACCTCCTCTGTTCTTTTGGAAATTCAGGGCTCAACAGGAAAACCCCTATCTATTTTTACACAGGATAATCAGTCAACCTTTTGCTTTTAATTTCAGGCTTAGCAAACAACCTTAACCACTGATTTTACTAGTAGGCCAAATAGACAACCCTTTGTTTCTTTTCCAGGATAAAACAAGCAAACCTCTTCTGTTCTTTTGGATATTCAAGGCTCAACAGGAAAACCTCTATCTATTTTTAACCTTAGGCTCAATAGACAACCCTTTGCTTTTTACCAGGCTCAAGCAAGCAAACCTCAATTTTTTCCAAGGAAAAATTTACCAAAACCCTTTGCTTTTTCCCAGGCCCAAAGCAAGCAAACCTTTTTCCAAAATTTGGAACTTCTGCAGTCAAAGATTTTTTAACAAGTTACAGGAATTCTACTAGTACTCTTCCAAGGTAAATTTTTGTTGTGACGTTTCCAAAATTCTTCAAGAAAACTTTGTACTCACTCCTTGGTTTTCCTTTGAAGTCTTCCTGATGTCTGTTGTCGGTTGAATCTTCAACTCAGGATTTTCGATCCTCTGATCGCGGGTTCGACGGTTTTTATTTTAACTCCTCTAAAAATTCGCGCAAATTCACACTGGCTCAAGACTTTCAAACACTTGACCAGACTTTCTTCTATTTGCCAATTTTTAGGTATCCTCAACTTAATGAAAGGGTGACTCTCCCCCCTCAAAAAGGAAATAAAAACCCACGTCGAAAACTACCCGACTGCGCCAATTTTGTTGTCCTTATTATTGCAATCTAAGGTTTTACACACAAGGGTTACTAACTACAGATTACAAAGGACTGAGTCACTTGTGTGGCTTCAAGTACTTTTTATTCCTTTCCAGAACACTCACACAAGGCAAGAAAATTCTAGCTGCAGAATTTCGAAGGAATCCTAATATAAACTTGACTTTCGACCCGTGATCCAATATCATCCAATTTTAGAAGCAGGCCCAAATTTTAACGTGAGCCTGGAGGGAATCAGGACAGGGTGGCCAGGATTTTCCATAAGTACTGTATCCTTTCATTAAAATGCAGGCCTATCTTTGATAGTATCGAAAGTTTGCCCTGTTGTCCTTATTATTGCAATCTAAGGTTTTACACACAAGGGTTACTAACTACAGATTACAAAAGGACTGAGTCACTTGTGTGGCTTCAAGTACTTTTTATTCCTTTCCAGAACACTCACACAAGGCAATAAATACAATGTCCAAACATACAATACAAGACTAGACAAATACAAGTATTATGTTTCCAGGACAGGGGAATCCAAGAACATTCCAAGAACAAACTCCAGGTTAACCAGCTAGCTTTACTTGGAATGATTCTTTAAGGTTACTTTACCCAGTCTACACAAGGCAAGGTTCAGAACACGAATTCCCCGATGCAGGAAAAGGATCCTGCTTAAATACATCCAATACACAGATACAGAAATGAGCAGGGAAAACACAATCAACATGTATGGACTTGCATGACCCCATCATTGTGGGTCAGTCTAACCTCTATGAGGGAGGATCATTAGTCACAGAGGAAGGAAGGAAATATCCATTACTGTTCCATTAAATAAAGGAGGGTCATGAGGGAATCTGCACTTGGTGCAAGAACTGTCACTCAAAGGAAAGAGTGAATGCATGCCAAATAGACTTTGCAGCTAATGTAATAATTACAAGTTACTGCATTACAAGACATTTGGCTGAGACATTTCTTTTGGGAAGAAAGACACCTGCAGGGATTTCTCCTTCTAGGAAAAATGTCTGTATTCTATAAAAAGGGAAAAATGAGTAGAAAGCAATGGCTAATGGAAGACGGTTGATCTTGCCATTGATTTGAGAGAGTGCACGAAGTGTGCTCTCTTTGAGTAAGGCTAAACTGGGGTACCAGTGACCACATTTACCAAGTGACCACATCCTTTGTAGGATAACAATATACTGAAAATAAAAAAGGACACGGAAAATGGAAGATGGTAAAATCTTCTCCACCAATTTTGATGCTCAGTAAAACAAATTCATTGGCTTTAGAATAAGATGAATTACCAGGATGTTTTGAACCCAATTATTATTATTTCTGTAAACTCTGTCTGCCAACACATCTAGTCAGCAGACCATTAAGTAATTGTACAACTTCTGTTTTAGGGGGGAAGACAAATGCACAGATAAGAGCTGAATGCAATATGATAGAAGTTGATACACCAGAAAAAGAAATAATACATTTAGATAGAGACAAATTTCTGTACGTAAATCCCACTGAACAAGTAGCACCAAGTAATAATGAAAATACTGACACCCCAGAAAATAATCGCAAAACAGCACCAATGGACAAGGGAACAATAACCCAAGAGTGTAAAGATAGTGATGGTAAATTAACAACAGCAGTTTACGATTTACCTAGTTCAGGAATTTTATGGTTCCGACCAAATTGTTCATATCACTTTGTGAACAGTCCTGTAACCAGCATGCTTCCTGATATAGCAGATGTAGAAATAACTTCCACTTTTACAAGACCACAAGCAAAGAAAAAGTTCTTCCCAATAAGCATGACATGGTTACCAAAACATTTCAAAGATTTTGGTGAATTTTACCTTTTGGCTTTGATAATATTAGTGAAAATAATATTAATTGTGTTAGGATATTTTTTCTATATATGCGTAAGATTGATGCGAGTGGAAACACCAAGAACATTTAAAAATATTCTAGGAACATTCTCTTCCACCAATCAAGGAAAACCATGTAAAATTACCTTAACCTAAGTATGTAAAGAACAAGAGAATATAAATCTACTGGAAGAAAACCCCAGTGCTCCTCCTAAAATCAAAAGATCTGTACAGGGTGTAGAATTTGAATTAACGCCTAAACCTTCAACTATCAATTCTCCACTTTATCCTTCCATCTCTATAAAATGAGATTTACAAATTTTAATACAGCCCTAATGGAAAAATTCACATTGGCAAAATGGTTAAGGGAAAAACGAGTATCAAATTTACATAATTTTATATTTTTCCAGCAGCAAGAATTTTTGCACGTGTGAGAAATAAAGATAAATTCCACTTATGAATTGCAGAAATAAAACGCCTCAATCAGCCGAGCTGCTGCCGGGGTGAATAACACCCTAGTTTAATGTTGTTATATTTTGTTTAGGTAAAAAATACAAGTCCAAAATAGTCCAAATAAAAGCACAAGTCCGAAAATAACCACAGAATATTGCCAAGAGCACAACAACCGATGTTGTCTGTACGAATCACACTGTTCAAATGTCCAACTTGGATTTAATTTAGTGACCAAGAAAACTTTACAGAAGGTCGTTTAAAGATGACCTTTCATAGATAACACAGGAAGGGTAGAAATGAATTGACCTCAGAGGTCATAGAGGAATGTCTCCTTGAGGAGAAGGCTGAGGGTTTAGGCAACCTCGGGTTCCCACAAGATTAACAGGAGGATGAGTTTGGTGCCAGCCGAACTCATCCTCCGATTCTAATGAATTTCGCGACATAAACCCCCCCCTTTGTTTTTGAGAAAGAGATGAAGCTTTTTCAAAGAAACAAAGAACACCTTCTGAGTAAGAAATCCAAAGCACTGAAACAAAAGGAACGGATATTCAAATGAGTGGAAACTGCAAGGAAAACACAGTCATAAATCGCAACAGGGAAGTAAGAGACATTGGAGTCATTTTCCCTCCAAAAAAAGTGTTTCCTTGAAAGTGCAGCTGTCGAGTGATTTCTTTTTTTGTGATTGCTTTTCTGATGAAGGGGTGTCACTCCTTGTGAACCAGGAGGGGATCCATGTTGTTTTGTGGCTCCTGTTCTGACTCACTGTGAGTTGCTTCCCATGGTCGTCAGAGATTGGTTGGTTTTTTTGTTCTGTGCTGCTAGTGTTTTTTCTCTTTCCTTTTGATGCATATGGATAAAACAGTGATTAGTGTTTGAATTAGGTTTCTCCAAACCTCTTCAGCTCCAAACCCCTTCAGCTCCAAACCTCTGCAGCTCCAATCCTCTTCAGCTCCAAAGCTCTTCAGTCCTAATGCTGCAGCATCAGTAGCACCCAGCTTAATCTAGCCCTGAATTTACTCACATATTAAGCAAGCATTTCATCCAGTTTGTTTGTTTTCAGTAAAATTAATTTTTCTGCTTTCATTGGACTCACATCCCTTATTCTTTGTGATCATAGGTATAAGAAGAAAAATCCACATTGATGGATGCACATTTGGAAGAAAAGAGCTATGAAGCCCTTCATAATTTTCATCAACACATTATCCAAAACCCAAAATTTTTTGATATATTGGAAGACTGTGTGTCAGAGAATAGTTATATGTTTGTTTGCCTTCATCACATGGATTATGTTTGAAAGCATTACACTATTAGAGAGAAGTCATGAACTCATTAAAAAAGTTTTTATTTGAGAATTTCAACAACAAAAATGATGTGATGATTGATTTGAGGCTTGGAGACCCAAATATGTCTGGACATCTCACCTTGGTTCTAAAGAATTACGAGGACAATTATGGCTATGATGAACCCATATAGTCATACTGAAGACCTTAATCAAACATATCTGTGCCAAACTTTTTTTTGTTTACATCCATCTTTGCAACATTTGTAATGGTTTGAGAGAGATCATTCAGCAGGTTGAATGGACACTGTTGTCTGTAGACCTAGGTAAAAATAAATATATGAGTTCAATAAAAATATATACTTCAAATATATTCAACTCACAAATATTTGTACAATCACACAAACATAAAAATAGAGAGCTTAAAGAGAGCCTTGCTACAATGTTCCACAAGTTTCTCTGAAAAATAACTGCAAATGACTCTGGATTAATTCTGGGGAAATATGTGGGAAGGAAGGTATATTTATACCTTCCTGGAAACATAAAATATAGAGGCAAAATATTCACCAAGATTGAGGAACTGCGGGTTCCATGAATACTCTTGATGAATACAAATATCCGGGTATCTCCAGGCATATATTATAAATATAAATAACATATATACACTCCCAACTTTGGCGGAATAGGCTTATTCTAAATTAGCAGTTTAGAAGAAGGCAGTGCAGGTCGTTTGTCACTGATTCAAAGTAGCAATCAAACCTCTCCTTTTATGGGAGTCAACAGTGACTAATCCCACCTCCCGCAAAACAAGCAAAAAACAAAGTCGTAACCGCCGAGTTGGCAACTCGTTTGTTCTGGAAACTGCACTCTATTCCATCGTTTTTCTTGGTAACAAATCAGGGCTTTGACAGAGGAAAGTTTGACAGGTGCTGGATCAGTGTCAACAAAATCATTGTAATTGTCAAGCATTTTGAAGTGCCCAATTCTCACAAATGCAAGTGTTTTTGAAAAACGACAAAGAGAAGAAACCAATTGTTCTCAAGGTCTCTTTTTTGCGATGGTTTCTCTGAGTCAAGCCTTCTTCAGGACAGAAAATTGAACCTGAGGTCTTCAGTGCCAATCAACAGTCGGAGCTGTTGACACGAACCTTTTCGGTGAGCTGGTAACCTTACAAATTTTTTCTCATTTTAAAGTAAAGTCTTTTGGATTTGTTATGATTTGCTGTTTCACAGGTTTCTGTGTAAAGTATTCTGCAAGTGTTTGTAAAGAAATCTTTCGCGCTTTTCCAATATACATAGTTTCGAAAAATAACATAAAATATTGCGAATATTTTTTGCAATATAAAAACTTGAAAATATTCACAATGAAGGTAAGCGGACAAACAATGAGTTGAAATGTTCAACTGATTATTTGTCTGTTTATTAGTTGTTCCAGGTGATACTTCTGCTCTCCCTTGTGGTGACAGGTACTTGGAGTACTTGTGTCCTTGAGGGAGATGGCATTGTCTGCAACAATATGTGCAGAGACAACGTCATCATGGCATTGGATCATGGTTGTTGCGTCATTTTTAATGGCAGAGATTTGTTCTTGGATTGCGTCCGTTTGCGGCGGTTGAAGGTGAGGTTGCTGCTCACAGGTGAAAAAGTTGTTTGTTGTTTTCACTAGTGTCTGTGACCTCCTCAGGTGGTGCAGTTACTGCAACCGGTGTTTTGGGCATCAAGAGGGGTTGGACGGCGTTGTCATTCCTTGGGCATTTTGTCTTGACAACGTCAGGAGCTCAACTCCACCAAGTAAGTTTTCAGCAGTTTGTTGTCTTTTTTCTTTCACAGGCCAGCCAAGAAGGTTAGTTTAAGGAAAAGTGAATGATACATTTTCCCGTCTTGTTTCTTTCTTAGCTACAAGTTTGACGATGACGTCAGTGTTGCGGGTGTCTCAAGTGACAACAATTACAACGGAAGCTGTGATTTGTAATTCCTCGGCTGCCAAGGATAAAGAGATCCTAGCAGCTATGCCTACGGTGGTCCCTGAAGTGACCATTTGCATGAAGGATGGACAACTGGAGGCAAGCATAAGTGGCAAGACAGCCATGAAGTTTCTGATTGTAGCCTGCGGAGGATCTGGGGTCTTTTTGATCCTGGTTTTTCTGGCCTGGATGGCTAGACAGATCTACTTGAAAGTAAGTAAATATTTTGAGAACTTGTTTCAGTTCAAAAAAGATTATTTTCAAAAAAAAGGTAGTCACAAGAAAATTAGTCTTAAGAGAGTAAATTTTTCTATTTCTTCTTTTTAGAAACAAGAGGGGTATCAAGTGGTAGCAGAAAGAAGGATAACAACTTTTATGGCAATGCTTTTGGCACCAAGTAATTTAAGCTGCATATGTTTGCAAAACGTCGAACTTCATGAAAGAATTATTGCTCTTCTGGAGAAATTTACCATTTCCTTTGGAGAGGGTAAATATTTTTTCTGGAGAGAAAGAAATTTGAGAAATTGGTAACTAATGCAATTTCAGTTTTGTATCTTTTCAGTGGCATTCCATTCAACAAGCTGCAAGATGGATGGGCCTCCTAACAGCTGTGCGTCCTACAACAGCCACAGTTTCTGAAGAAGAAGGTGAAGAAAGGGTTACCTCAACTGGGGATCTTCTGGAGCTGGACACAGAAAATGTGGAAGTAGAAGATCCTCGGTGCTCAGCATTCTGGGCATAAAAATTTTGATTGTGTTTTTTGGCGGTTACTTATTTGATGCGGCACGGTCTCGGTTTGTTAGAGAATTTTTGTTTTGTACATAGAAAGTGGTCGAAACAATAATCATGAACAAGTGTTGAATTGGTTGTGCTTTTGTACGGCGCCCTTGATTTTTCTCATTGTTACCAAAAAAGTTCTTTTGATTTGCGCCTTGTTGTTGATACTTTTTTGTATGGTTTGAAAAATAAAAGCTTTGTAAAAATGAAATTCGGGTTGTATTTTTACTTGTAAAAAGTAAAATACAGGCAACAAAGTAAGAACTCAATCTTCACACAGGGTGTAAAAAAGGATAAAGAAAGAAGGGGAATTGCATCTCTAAGTAACCTTCAGAAATACACAGGGAAACAAAAATTGCAGGGAATAGTTTGGATTTTTTGTGCTGAGGTTTCAAAATCGGATGTCTAGGTCAAAACCAGACAAAATACAGAAGTAGAATGAAAACATAAAAATAGTCTAGAAAGTTTAGACTATAGAAAGGACACCAGTGATCGGGTTCATGACCATTTCTAGCTTTGGGTTTAGGGCGTTCCTTTGATTGGGAAAAATAGTAGTTACCCTTGGTTCTGGGGTACTTTCTCTCTGTCTTCTGTTCTGGAGAACAAAATGAATTTTTGCATAGCAGAAATAAGAGACAAAGACAAAAATCAAACATGATAAAATGGAGGAGGTAATCATATAAATATATCCATGGCTTTGGAAATGAATTTGAAGGGAAGTTAAATCATCTTTCAAAAGTTTTCATTGGGAAAGATCAGAAGGGATTTCTTCCACAATGTTGATTTCAACATTGTTAAGCTGAGGTACTGATGCTTTGAAAGGGCTGTTTACTACAGTATATCTGCAATTAGGTTTGAAATAGAGAATACCCGAGTAAGGTAATTCCTATGTATTTTTGGCTGCAGAGGTTTTGTTCAATTCAGAGGCTGCACAATATTGAGTAATTCTCCCTTTGTCTGAATCAATGAAGGCAAACTCATCAGTATCTAGTTGAACCACTAAATTCTCAGGATTTTGGGTAGGTACCAATGGACATTGTTTTTTTTATTTCTTCCTCATGTTCTCCTTGTTGAATTGTCTGCACACAGGGATCTGTGTTTTGAGTCAAAGGATAGTTAAATCGACAAATTCAACAGTTGACAAAATTGAAAGGGGTAAGACAAATGGGAAATTCTTCTTCTTTCATCCCAAAGTAATTTTTGCCTTGGGATAATAAATATGGATATTCTAGTAATGCTGTTTCCCATTTGGGAGATCCTAAGTAGGTATCTCTTGTGATAGGTAAAGTATGGACCTTGAAAAACATATATTGGTCCTTTTGTCTCAGAATTGGGACTATAAGAGAAATTTGGAAAAAACAAGAATTGTTGCTGGTCAATCCTGCGTCACATTGGTATTGATGACCAAATGTTAATGGGTTTGCTTGAAGTAAGGAAAACAATTCTTTTTTGCTTACCAGAGAGGAGGATGAGGCGTCCTCAGCAGATAGTATGGTTTCCAAAGCACTGGAGATTTCTGAGTCAGAAAATATTCTAGTAGGATATTGGAAACAAGAAATTGCTTGTAGATCTTCTAGAAGGTTCTGGAAAGTCAAAGCCAGGTTGGATATCTCAGTACTGAGACTGAGTAAGTCTATCCAGTTCTCAGTAGTTTCTAGAAAAGGGATTTGGATTTTCTTCAGGATTTTCTCCAGGGTGGAAATGCGGCCATTGTCTGCTTGGTAATAGAAAGAAATATCTGCTGTTGTCCTTTTGGATATTTGAGTATCCACGGGAACCAGATTCAGATAGGTAGGTTTCTTGGAGAGGGATTTCTCTTTTTTGTTCTGTCGAGCAAGATATTTGATAGTTTCGGATAAATGATTTTTTGCGGTAGAAAGAATTTCAAAAGAATGAACTGTAGTCATCGTTGCATTGTTGGCTGCTTGAAATTGGTTCTGTATCAGAGTTTGAGTTAGGTCAAAGATTTTCTTTGCTTTTCGGTACAGGGTCCCAATATCTTTTTTTGTATCTATGGTCCAAAATTTTGTTGGAACACAGATAGGTAAAAGATCTTCTAGAGTGATTCCCACATTCCCTGGGAAATTGCGTATACCCAGTGAGCAAGAACTAGTCCGTTTTTATCCAAATATCCCCCAAACCCAGGAAAACTATCCAAAAACAATCCAAATGCCATCCAAAGCATGCTCCAGGTTTCTGGATGCAGTCCGCACACATCCAATTAACCTCCAACAAGAGAAACCTCATTGGATGTGGGCGGACTACAAGTCCGCATATATCCAAGGAGTCTCCCTTCTGCAGGAGACTCCTTAGATACATGCGGACTACGAGTCCGCATGTATCCAAGAAGGCTCCTTCCCACCAGATGCTCCTTGGATATATGCGGACTACAAGTCCGCATGTATCCAAGGAGGCTCCTTCCTGCCAGATGCTCCTTGGATATATGCGGACTACAAGTCCGCATGTATCCAAGAAGGCTCCTTCCCGCCAGATGCTCCTTGGATATATGCGGACTACAAGTCCGCATATATCCAAGGAGTCTCCTTCCTGCCAGACACTCCTTGGATGTATACGGACTACAAGTCCGTATATATCCAAGAAGTTTCCTTTCTGCCAGACACTCCTCAATCCCAACGGTCAAATTTTAAAAATGTTATTGGCGGGCAATGACAACCCCTAGCTGTGGGCAGGATGCATTTGCTGGTGACTGTGCCACCGCACCAGTCACTCATTTCCAGTTACCCTCCCCTGAGGCTTGGATGCCCATATGGCCTAATGTGATCTTTTTCATTTAAACCCCCCCGCCCCCCCCCCCAGTGTTCCAATTTATATTGAATAATTATGTATCCCCATTTTCACATAATTTGGAGTTCTGTACAGAACTTCTAACTTCCTCCCTGAGCCATGAGCCACCCCCCCCCCT
>CAJPEX010002001.1:25619-45632 GCA_905338405.1 Notodromas monacha
ACCATTTCTAGCTTTGGGTTTAGGGCGTTCCTTTGATTGGGAAAAATAGTAGTTACCCTTGGTTCTGGGGTACTTTCTCTCTGTCTTCTGTTCTGGAGAACAAAATGAATTTTTGCATAGCAGAAATAAGAGACAAAGACAAAAATCAAACATGATAAAATGGAGGAGGTAATCATATAAATATATCCATGGCTTTGGAAATGAATTTGTAGGGAAGTTAAATCATCTTTCAAAAGTTTTCATTGGGAAAGATCAGAAGGGATTTCTTCCACAATGTTGATTTCAACATTGTTAAGCTGAGGTACTTTTGCTTTGAAAGGGCGATTTACTACAGTATATCTGCAATTTGGTTTAAAGTAGAGAATACCTGAGTAAGGTAATTATTATGTATTTTCGGTCGCAGATGTGGTGAAATTGAAGTACAAAAAGTTAGAGTTTTATAGATGGAATAAATGGGAACACACAATCAGCCGGGTTGCGTCTGGGGTTTTTACACCCAGATTTCAAATCTTTTATGTTCTTTTGAATATACAGTTCTTTCTTTACAAATGTACAAATTTTGAGTTTTCTTCTTCTTTGAATTTTGGCAAAGTTTGTTTCTTGAGTTCCGCATTGAGAAGAGGTTGGATGAGCAGTGTCTTCGTTGTAGAATTTTCAGTCCTTTTAACGTTTCAAGCTTCTGGAAAACTGGGGAACCAAGGGTTCCATTTCTTGAGGGAAGTGTCCCGTTAGGGGGTCAAGCGAATGGTCATCTTCCACTGAATTTGGTGCAGCCCAATCAATGGGCCTCAGCTTCTTAATGAATAACAGACCTCGGCGGCGGCCGAGCTCGCTGTCAAGGTCAAACTCTTTGTTTAGCAATTTCTTTGAGTCGGTGTTTTTGATGGATTTAGCTGTCTGTTTTGGCTTTTTGAAAGAACGCTTTGAGCGTATTAAAGTCGGCAGGGACTCGGGTCTTTTGCAATGTTTTGAGTTTTCTTCCTACAAAGAGGAACGTGAGAAATCTGATCTACCAATTTTCTCAGGCCATGGAGAAATGGTTTTTCCTCCCAAAGGAAATGGTAAATTTCTCCAGAAGAGCAATAATTCTTTCATGAAGTTCGACGTTTTGCAAACATATGCAGCTTAAATTACTTGGTGCCAAAAGCATTGCCATAAAAGTTGTTATCCTTCTGAAGGATACGTCAGTAAAAACAAGGAGTCGAGGACATTCTTGAACCTTCGTTTGCAGCTGTTGATCCCCTCTTTCTCTTTTCCCCAACAAAATCCCCCCTTTTGTTTTGAGAAACTCACAAAGAGTGCAGTTTCCAGAACAAACGAGTTGCCAACTCGGCGGTTACGACTTTGTTTTTTGCTTGTTTTGCGGGAGGTGGGATTAGTCACTGTTGACTCCCATAAAAGGAGAGGTTTGATTGCTACTTTTGAATCAGTTGCTGTCAGGCCTTTGAGGCCCTTTTTGGATAGAAGATGCCTTGTCTTGGGCAAAATTTTGCCAGTTGTTGCAATAAGTGACCCAAAGTCTTTCCATTTTGAATCAAGAATTAGAAGTTGTGTTCTATGAGAGAAGTGCTGTTGGTGTTTTTGAGCAAGTTTCGTTCCTTGTCGGAGTGCTTTTGAGGTTGAGTTCCCTTAACGAACCTTGCCCCAAAGTCGGCTTTCAGACTTCGGTCAGGGTGCATTTTAGGGAATTCCTTTGAGGATCAACGAGAAGTGTTCTTTTCCAAGAGCTTTTGTTTCGTGCTTTGACGTGATTTGAGGTTTGTTTGTAACTTCATTGGTTCAAGAGAGCTTTCCTTTGAGATCGAGGCTTTGGTAGAATCTAGCCAGAAGTTTGTGATGTTGCTTTGGTTGGATCCTACTAAAGGTTCCTCTGTCTCAGTGGTGAAAAGGGCTTTCGATCCCTCTTTGGGGTTCTTTTGGCTCGGCGTTTGTTTTGTGATCTTCGGAAGATCTCGTTTGCTTGTGCATTGGGTTTGCTTTCTTTTGAAGCTTGATTGTATTTTGATTTTGTCTTAGAGTTTCTAAAGTGATTGATGAGTAGCAAGAGCAAAGAGATCTTTACGTTCCGAAAACATTGTTTCAACTGGAAAGAATGAATCGTATGTCTTTTCTTGCTGACACCGACACGATGTCATCCAGTGCTTCGGATGAGGAGCTGCTTTTGGGTAAGAGATCTTTTTCTGGTTTTCTCTTTGAAATTTGAGGTTTTGATCTTAACGTAAAGTCTGGTATGGTTTTGTGTGACTTTCAGATGTTGAGGAAGAGAAGCCGCCGTCCCCTGCTCTTGTTAGGAGTGACAACATCATTGAGCCTGCACAAGTTGCTTTGACAGTGAGCTCTGACCTCGGGGGTCTGGATTTGGGGGAAGACGCTGCTGAGGCCTCTGCTTGCAGTGCTCCAGCAGGAGAAGGCTCTTGTAATCTTTGCAAGGGTTCCGTTGAAGTCCCAATTGGGGTCCCCGCTCATCTTTGCGAACAAGTTGCAGCACTGAAGGAGTTCTTGGAGGAAGAGTGGATCCATCTGCTGGACCTTTCTGGAGCTGTGCACAATCGTTGAGTGGCAATGTTGACCAAGCAAGGCTTAGAGGCGGACATCCGTGAGAGCAAGGTGAAGATCTCGAAGAAGCGGCAGAAGCTGGACAACTTATCATCATCTTTGTTGGGACTCACTTGGGAAGATCGCCGCCTGAATGAGGCTCATGAGGAAATCGTGAGGGCCAATCAACTTTGTTCCACCTTAGCGGATCTCGCCCGTTGTGAGACGGAGATACAGCGAGAGGCTTATGCGCGAAGCTTTGAAGGAATTCTTTCGGCGAGTCATTCCGCCTTGGTGGCAGGGATGACGATTCTTTGTCTTATTGGCTGGAAGTTGGGGACTCCTGTCAAGTTGTGGTCAGAGGTGAGTTGTATGAGTCTACAACCTAGGTGCAGTTTTAATATTCTTTCAATTCTTCTCTTAGACGGAGTGACCTATGTGACGATTCAAGGCGATGGTTGTCTTATTTGTCTTGAGATGGGGTCTAAGGAGGACCTGAGGTGTTGTTTCAAGTTGGAGTTTTGATTTTGCGACGTTGAGCTTCCCCTTTCCGGGGCTTCCAGGCTGCCCAGTGCTCAAGGGGCTGTGTCTCGAGGCGTGCCTCACCCTGAGTCATCCCTTTTGGATGGTTTTGAGGCTCCGCCGCCAAGGGCGTTGGCTAGCAGGGAGCTTCCATCATTGGAACGTTCTGATGGGAGACCGATTGGGCGCCAAGGGAGACCCATACCAGCAGTCATCGATCTGGTGGAGGGGGACAACCTCCCTGAGCAGGCGTCTGCCTTTTGGCCGTTGTATGGAGGCCTTACGGATGGTGTGTAACCTTACTTGATTCTGGAATGTTTGAGAAGTTAGCCCCTTCACCTTTTGATTTTTTCAGAGAATCTTGCTGCTTTCTTTTCTTCTTATGGATTCAAGCGGGAGGACCTCGTTTTGTACCGGCGCAATGTTGCCAGACGACTTGGGATTCAGCCTCGTCACCTCAAAAGATTTGGACCTGTGGCCTTACCGCTTCCCGGCTGCCTTGTACAGGACTGGCGACATGGATCGCCCAATCTTCCACTTGACGTGGACCTGAGGTTGCCGGAAGATGATATGCCGGTAGTTCTCTTCATAGGGGACTTGCTGATAACAAACTGGAGGTTTCCGCCAAGGAGGAGGCCTTTGTGATGCATGTTGTGACGCACCGGGCCTTGATGCGGCCCATGTTTGATTTCAGCCATCTTTTGGCAGGGGAGAGGATGCGGCTTTTTCAGGTTAGAGATGATAACCTTATAAGACTGTCGTTTTGGTTCAAATGCTATGTTCTTGTGTTTTCCTTCCTTGCAGTATGGAGTCAGTGGTCTCTCTTTTCAATTCGGCCAGGCGTATTCACCAGCTGAGCTGAAGGAGATGGTGTTCCTGGATCTGAAGCTGAACCCAAAGATGAAGTTTATGCATGTTTGCATCAGGCATGGGGTCAACAACATCCGGACCCTGGTTTCTTGAGATTGCAGCATTTTGTCTTTCTCTGAATTCTTCTCCGCATTCAAGATCTTCATGGGGGAGATGTGTTCCACCTTTGATGCAGTCGGTCTGGCGCTAGGTGCCTTGGTGTCTCCACCAATGCCCACGGGTGGTTTCTTTCATGAAGATCTTGCCATGGAGGATCTACTTCCTCTTCTCCCTCTGCAGTTCCGCAGCGGGTCTGAGCGGATCCCTGATGCCATTCGACTTCAAGCTGGATTTGGGCTGGTGAAGGAGTTCTTGCGGCAGCTTCGTTGGATGGTTGGGCTTTGAGTGGTGTCCCCGGACAGGATTGAAGGGTGGTTCTCCATCATCATGCAAAGTTTCCAACTCGGCCCCTGGGTGAAGAATAACACAAACGTTTTCGGTCATATAATGCTTCGAGCATATTTGGCCTTTGCCCAAGAAAATGCTATGGCCATTTGTTTGGGCCTTTCGCGGGATTGAGGAGGCCGTGAGTTCAACAACGTTTGGTCTTGTACCGGGGGACCATTGTACTGGCTCAATTCTGGACATGCTACGGCTGGGATTCCTCCCTCCATGCCCCATTGTCATTGCGGGGACACGGGGGAGGTGTTGTGCTTGGGCGGCCCGGTTGCTCTGGTTGTAATGGATGCGGTTGCTGATCCATTCGAAGGGTATGTATCATTTCTTTTCTTCCCTTTTCTTTGTTTGAAGCTGAGACCTCATAGTTGTCCCTTTTAACTTTCAGGATTTTGTACATCTTCCGACGTTGTCTGGTGGACGAGTGCTTCTCCGTGGAGTGTCTGCGAGGTGCTCCAAGAGCTGCTGCCGAGAGAGGATCAGGAAGATTTGCTGTTGGATCCATCATTTGGTACCGGAACTCGACTTTTCCTTGCCTAGTAATTTCCTGCACTCTGTCTGGCGGGTATTGGTTGGTTGGTTGGGGTGGTTGCCAGTTTGCCCAGGGCAGCGACCTGACCTTGCTTTGAGGCTGAGAGCCTTGGTTTAACCATGTAAAAAGTTCATTAAACTTTGTTTTGGGATGCATCGAATTGTTTCTTTTGGCTGTTGGGTACTTTCATTGAAGCGCGAGAGTCTCTTTCGTATGACCATTGTGTTTTGTACTGTTTTGAATTGTTTGGTATTGAAATAAACTTTGTTAAAATGTACTTCTCAGTCTCTGATTCAATCGTTTGCTTTGACCGTTGTTGGCTTTTGTTTGAGATGGGATTTTGACTCTTCTAGACCTCAGCTTCTTGTTGTCAGCTTTTGCTCAAGGCAAGACCCTGTTGGTTTTTGATTTCTTTTGTTTGGCTTCTCGTTGTTGGCTTTTGTTCGAGACAAGACCTATAGGCTTCTAAAGTGATTGATGAGTAGCAAGAGCAAGGAGATCTTTACGTTCCAAAAACATCGTTTTGACAGGAAAGAATGAATCGTATGTCTTTTCTTGCTGACACCAACACAATGTCATCTAGTGCTTCGGATGGGGAGCTGCTTTTGGGTAAGAGATCTTTTTCTGGTTTCCTCTTGGAAATTTGAGGTTTTGATCTTAATGTAAAGTCTGGTATGGTTTTGTGTGACTTTCAGATGTTGAGGAAGAGGAGCCGCCGTCCCCTGCTCTTGTTAGGAGCGACGATATCATTGAGCCTGCACAAGTTGCTTTGACAGTGAGCTCTGACCTCGGGGTCTGGATTTGGGGGAAGACGCTGCTTAGGCCTCTGCTTGCAGTGCTCCAGCAGGAGAAGGCTCTTGTAATCTTTGCAAGGGTTCCGTTGAAGTCCCAATTGGGGTCCCTGCTTGTCTTTGCAAACAAGTTGCAGCGCTGAAGGAGTTCTCCGAGGAAGAGTGGATCCATCTGCTGGACCTTTCTGGAGCTGTGCACAATCGCTGAGTGGCAATGTGAACCAAGCAAGGCTTAGAGGCGGACATCCGTGAGTGCAAGGCGAAGATCTCGAAAAAGCGGCAGAAGCTGGACAACTTATCATCATCTTTGTCAGGACTCACTCGGGAAGATCGCCGCCTGAACGAGGCTCATGAGGAAAGCGTGAGGGCCAATCAAATTTGTTCCACCTTAGCGGATCTCGCCTGTTGTGAGACGGAGATACAGCAAGAGGCTTATGCCCGAAGCTTAGATGGAATTCTTTTGGCGAGTCATTCCGCCTTGGTGGCAGGGATGACGAATTTTTTGTCTTATAGGCTGGAAGTTGGGGACTCCTGTCAAGTCGTGGTCAGAGGTGAGTCGTATGATTCTACAACCTAGGTGCAGTTTTAACATACTTTCAATTCTTCTTTTAGACAGAGTGACCTATGTGATGATTCGAGGCGATGGTCGTCTTATTTGTTTTAAGATGGGGTCTAAGGAGGACCTGAGGCATCGTTTCAAGTCAGAGTTTTGAGTTTGCGACGTTGAGCTTGCCCTTTCTGGGGCTTCCAGGCTGCCCAGTGCTCAAGGGGCTGTGTCTTGAGGCATGCCTCGCCCTGAGTCATCCCTTTTGGATGGTTTTGAGGCTCCGCCGCCAGGAGCGTTGGCTAGCAGGGAGCTTCCATCATCGGAACGTTCTTATGGGACTCCAATCTGGCGCCAAGGGAGACCCAAACCAGCAGTCATTGATCTGGTGGAGAGGGACGACCTCCCTGAGCAGGCATCTGCCTTTTGGCCGTTGTATGGAGGCCTTACGGATGGTGTGTAACCTTACTTGATTCTTGAGTGTTTGAGAAGTTAACCCCTTCACCTTTTGATTTTTTCAGAGAATCTTGCTGCTTTCTTTTCTTCTTGTGGATTCAAGCTGGAGGCCCCGGTTTTGTACCGGCGCAATGTTGCCAGACAACTTGGGATTCAACCTCTTCACCTCAAGAGATTTGGACCTGTGGCCTTACCGCTTCCCGGCTGCCTTGTACAGGACTGGCGACATGGATCGCCCAATCTTCCACTTGACGTGGACCTGAGATAGGTTGCCGGAAGATGATATGCCGGTAGTTCTCTTCATAGGGGACTCGCTGATAACAAACTGGAGGTTGTCCGCCAAGGAGGAGGCTTTTGTGATGCATGTCGTGACGCACCGGGCCTCAATGCGGCCCATGTTTGATTTTGGCCATCTTTTGGCAGGGGAGAGGATGCAGCTTTTTCAGGGGAGAGAGGATAACCTTATAAGACTGTCGTTTTGGTTCAAACTCTATGTTCTTGTGTTTTCCTTTCTTGCAGTACGGAGTCAGTGGTCTCTCTTTTCAATTCGGCCAGGCGTATTCACCAGCTGAGCTGAAGGAGATGGTGTTCCTGGATCTGAAGCTGAACCCGAAGATGAAGTTTACGCATGTTTGCGTCAGGCTTGGGGTCAACAACATCCGGACCCTGGTTTCTTGAGATTGCAGCATTTCATCTTTCTTGGAATTCTTCTCTGCGTTCGAGATCTTCATGGGGGAGATGTGTTCCACCTTTGACGCAGTCGGTCTGGCGCTAGGTGCCTTGGTGTCTCCACCAACGCCCACTGGTGGTTTTCTTCATGAAGATCCTGCCATGGAGGATCGACTTCCTCTTCTCCCTCTGCAGTTCCGCAGCGGGTCTGAGCGGATCCCCGATGCCATTCGACTTCAAGCTGGATTTGGGCTGGTGAAGGAGTTCTTGTGGCAGCTTTGTGGGATGGTTGGGCTTTGAGTGGTGTCCCCGGATGGGATCAAAGGGTGGTTCTCCATGGTAATGCCAAGTTTCCAACTCGGCCCCTGGGTGAAGACAAACCCAAACGTTTTTGGTCATATAATGCTTCGAGCATATTTAGCCTTCGCCCAAGAAAATGCTATGTCCATTCGTTTGGGCCTTTCGTGGGATCGAGGAGGCTGTGAGTTCAACGATGTTTGGTCTTGTACCAGGGGACCATCATGCTGGCTTGATTCTGGACATGCTACGGCTGGGATTCCTCCCCCCATGCCCCATTGTCATTGCGGGGACACGGGGGAGGTGTTGTGCTTGGGCTCGGTTGCTTGGGTTGTAATGGACGCAGTTGCTGATCCATTTGAAGGGTATGTATTGTTTCTTTTCTTCCCTTTTCTTTGTTTGAAGCTGAGACCTCATAGTTGTCCCTTTTAACTTTCAGGATTTTGCACGTCTTCCGACGTTGTCTGGTGGACGAGTGCTTCTCCGTGGAGTGTCTGCAAGGTGCTCCAAGAGCTGCTGCTGAGAGAGGATCAGGAAGATTTGCAGTTGGATCCATCGTTTGGTACCGGAACTCGACTTTTCCTTGCCTAGTAATTTCCTGCACTCTGTCTGGCGGGTATTGGTTGGTTGGTTGGGGTGGTCGCCAGTTTGCCCAGGGCAGCAACCTGACCTTGCTTTGAGGCTGAGAGCCTTGGTTTAACCATGTAAAAAGTTTGTTAAACTTTGTTTTGGGATGCATCGAATTGTTTCTTTTGGCTGTTGGGTACTTTCGTTGAAGCGTGAGAGTCTCTTTTGTATGACCATTGTGTTTTGTACTGTTTTGAATCGTTTGGTATTGAAATAAACTTTGTTGAAATGTACTTCTCAGTCTCTGATTCAATTGTTTGCTTTGACCGTTGTTGGCTTTTCTTTGAGACGGGATTTTGACTCGTCTAGACCTCAGCTTCTTGTTGTCAGCTTTTGCTCAAGGCAAGATCCTGTTGGTTTTTGTTTTCTTTTGTTTGGCTTCTCGTCGTCGGCTTTTGTTTGAGACGAGACCTAGCCATACCTTTCAAGTAGGCATCGTCGACTTGCTGAGTTTCCGCTTCGAGTGGAATTAGATTTTTGATGCTTTGATTCTTTAGCACTTTGTATTGTGGGGGTCCAGGATCTCCTGAATTTGCGACTGTCAGAATGTCCACTGAGCGGACCAATCCATCTCTCTTGCTTTCATGTAGATGCAGAATTCTGGCTAGTCGATACTTTAGTCTGTGTAAGGGTGACGTTGTTTTTTACATGGTAGGCTTCAACAGAACCACTTGATCTACCCTTGGTAGCACTTGGTTCCCTTTTGTCTTCTTGGTGCTAAATTTTCTTAGGATGCCTACATAGCCGTCGAAGAATACGGTTCATGTTTTGTCTGCAATTTCAATTCTTCTTCTTGCAATATCACATAGTCTTTCTTTGTCAGTTTCTCCCAGAAATTTGAATAAGTCTGGACCGTAGAGTAGTGGGTTTACTTCCCATTCACCCAGGTGAGGGTTTAAGAACATTGAAGGGGTAACGGGAGATGGAGCTTCTCTGTCAGAGTATGCAAGGTTAAGGGGCGGTCATTCACCATACTTTCTATTCTTGAGACTTGAGCCTGTAGGACGTTCCAGTTGTCAAAAACGAGTCCTTGTAAGGAGCGTGCCATTCTGTCTTTGATCATTGACATGTGTCTTTAATAAAACCCGCCCCACCAAGGGGCTCTTGAGGTATTGAAGTGCCGTTCCACGTTTTTTTTAGTTTTACTAAGAGGTTGGCCTTTTGTGCGGCCAACAGCATGGGCCAGGCGGCCCAGAACGTTGAGCATTGTCCAAGACAAGGATTTCCGGACTTACTCTTTGTTTGAAGCATAAGGTTTCATATGCTCCGACAAAGGAGCAAATGGTTAGATCTTGGACAGGCTGTAGGTCAATTGCCCTGATCAAAGGACATGAGAAGACGCATATGGACACCTTCATGGGTGGGATCTTTGTGATTTTGATAGTCCCATCTTTGGACTTGATTTTGTGAGTCACTTCCAAAGTCGTAAAAGGGCCAACAAAGTCGATGCCAGATCCTCTGAAGGTAATGGATCCATGGTATTGGTATTTGGGGAGAGGTGCTGTAGGAGGCATAAAGGGTTTAGAGTCAAATCTTTTGCACCAAGCGCAGTTTTGTCCTACTACTTGAGCAACTTGTCTAGCTCTTGGCATCCAGAATATTTTTGAGAGAGTAGTAATCATTGCGTTTGCGGAAATGTGCCCTAGGTCCTCATGGAAGGTTTGGAAAAGAGCTTTTACTACGTCGCAGGGATCCCCCTTCCTGGGAATTGGGAGATATACTAAGGGACCCCGTGCTAGATGGTTCCTTGGTAGAGTGCAACTCTTGTCTGGCAATTGTCGACTTATTGATTGGATAACCAGATTTTTGTTGTCCCATTCCAGATGGGGTTGGGAGGGGATTTCCCCCCCCGTCGAAAGAATTTCCCAGGCTCTTGGCGCGTAGATCTTTTGCATGACTCTTATGACGGAGAGTTGGGTGCCCTTCAGGTCTTGAATGGTGGAGATTCCGCAGAATTTGGGTCTAATATTTGGGTCTGCGGCCACTAGGGCCAACGTTTCCCTTTTTGTTAGGGTCTTTGCAAAGGCTGATGGATTCAAAGGCTTTAGTAATCTTCTTCTTGTCCATTATTTACAAAACAAGGTGAAGCGATCCCATCCTCTCATTCTGCTTGTTATGGTTTGCCAGGAGGAGGCGCCAGAGAAGGCTTTCTTGATAGTCACAGAGGCCAGGTCGTCTAGAACCTGAGGGGTTTGTACTAGGCATGGGAACATTTGCATGCTTTGTAAAGGCCATTTGTAGTCGTGAGCCAACCACTCCGGTCGGTTCCACCATAGGGAACTGCTAGCAAGGGTCCTGTGATTACATCCTCGGGATGCAAGGTCTGCAGGATTTTCCTTTCCAGAGACATGTTTCCATAGCAATTTTTATGTCATTTCCAGAATTTTGTCAACTCTGCTTTTTACAAACAGAATTGATCTTGGGCTATCTGCTTTGATTTGGCTCAGCACAACCTCAGAATTGGTCCAGATGACAATTTTTTTAGCTCTGCAGTTTGGCGTCTTCTTGATTTCTTTGAGAATGGTAACTGCTAGAGAGGCAGCTGACAATTCCAGTTGATTTATCTTGACTCTTTTGTCAAACTGTTTTTCCTTTGTTTTCTTGGGATTGTTCTTCTTTGGTTTTAGAGGGACTAGTTTGGATCTCCCTATGAGAAGGGATACTCTGTGGGTGGTCTCACTCTTTGAGACGTAGTAGGCTACAACTCCTAAAGCATGTTGACTTGCGTCACAAAAAATGTGTAGCTCTCCAAGGAGCTTGTTCTCTACCTTCACAGCTCGATTGACTCGAATTTTCACTACTTCTGCGGTTTCTCTTGCAAGTTTTTTCCATGTTTGGGAATTGTCAAAGCTGAGTTCTTCATTCCAAGGTGCCTTCGGATGGTCTCGATGAAAGCTCTGAAAGGTCAGCTTTACATAAGTATGGAAGTGGGTTGCAAACCCTAAGGTATCAAATAGGCGGGCAATGATCCCTGCAGCCATTCGTTTAGTAATGATTCCAGCTTCAGCCAGGCAGAGGATCTTTTCTGCGCATGCTGACAAGGAGTCATCTGAGGGATTGTAAGAGATCACCAGGATCTTGTAGGGTTCTACTTTTGTGTCTTCCATCGGGAAGGTTCTGACCTTCGTAAGGTTGAATTTTCCTTCTCCTAAGATATCTTTGGTTCTAGAGAGCCTGTCTTTAACCTCAAAGAGGTCTTTGCCAACAATAAGGACGTCGTCTACATATGTGCATTCTTCAAGTTCAAGCCTTTCTGTTTCGGATATTCTTCCTGCCTTTTCTGCATTTCGGTACAAGAACCGGACAGAGGCATTCAGCATGAACGGGGCACAGTTTATTCCCCAAGGGAGACGTTTGAATCTGAAAAACGTTGGGGAGTATGACCCATCTGGGTTCTTGACTGGCCACCGAAAGATGAGAAGCCAGCTGTCTTCCTCTGTGAGTTCAATTTGAACAATGGACTTCTTTATATCAGCTATGGCAAACAAGTCGGCAAATCTGAGTTGCAAGAGTACATTCAGAATGCAAGGTAAGACATTGGGACCTTGATCCAATATGTCGTTGGTTGATGCTTTGTCCTTGTTGGTGGCATTTCCCGCAATAACGACTCTTAGAGGGGTGCTTGCGCTTGCGGCGCGTTCTACCCCGTGATGGGGAAGTTCTGTAAAGAGGGATCCCCTGTTGTGAAGTTCTTCCAGTGTGGTTGGAACTATCACTACGCCTTTGATCCATTCTTCAATAAATTCTTTATAGGCTTCAGCTAGTTTCACCCCCCTTTCGAGGAGTTGTATTACAGATCTGCTTCTTTGTTCTCCAGTTCTCAGGTTGGGAGAGCAATATTTGTCAAAGTTGCTCCTTTTAAGGAGTGGAGCTATAACTCTTCCATCTTGCGCCTGGGATATGGTCTTCAGGTATTCGGTTAGGAGTGCTTTGGCCTCTTGTTTTTCTTAGTCATCTTCTCCTAAGACATCCAATCTGTCGCGTTGGAGACTCCTTTCTATTTCCTGATTGAGCTGTATGTCAGCTGAGTTTAATTCTTTTGCTGTTGCTAGGAATACGACGGGAGCATTTTGTTTTGTGTTGGTAATAGTTTTCTCTTCGAGGTGTCCCCTTGGGAGGAGACCAACTTTCGTGGTCAAGAGTTGGAAGGTCTTGGTGGTATAGAAGGCCTCTTTTAGAGGGGAGAAAATTTGGATCAAATTTGATCCCCCCAGGATTAGGTCGAAGGTTACTTCTTCAGTGTTAATGACCCTTGGATCTGCCATTTGGTTTCTCTGATCTCTGAACATGCTTAGGGTATGGGGGTTTGACCCAACCCATGATGTTTGAATTGGAACTACTGTTGCAGTGGTTGTCAGCAGGACCTTGTCTGAGAGGCGTGATCTCGAAGAGAGCTCAACAAAACTTCTGGCTTCTATCTGCTCTGGATTTTCTCTGTCTTGCAGACCGGACACAGCATACCCCCTTTTGTGCTTCTTGAGGGGTAGATTCAGCCTTTGGGCAAGGCCTTCCGTTATGAGATTTAGTTGAGCCCCTGAGTCTAAGAGGGCAAAAACTGGTTTATTGGATCCCTCCTGTCTCAGCTCCACAACCTCCAGAAATGATCTAGGTCTTGGAGAGAGGTTTAGGTAGATCTTCACGGTTTCTAGTCAATCCTTTTTCTCAGGCGTTTTAGTGGTCAAACTTTCTGATTGCTTAGGAGATTCTGTTTTTGTTATCAAGTCTAGTCTTGAATTGAATCTTTCCTCCATTGATTTGAGGAGGTTTGTGATGTTTGATGACTCTGATTCATCTTTTCTTTTGTTGAATCCAGAGCCTCCAAAACCTCCAAAGCCTCCACCATTGAATCCAGATGAATTCGAATTTCTCTTGTTGGGGGTGAACCCAGTGTTGGTCTTCTGACCTTCTTTTCTACAAATGGAGGAATGGTGCCTGCCATCGCAGTGTTTGCAGTTTTGTTTGTTCCTGCATTCCCTGATTCCGTGACCAGTTCTTAAACAATTAATGCAGAGGTTTCTTGTCTTGACTGCCTCGTATCGTTGCTGTTTCGTTTTGCTGCAATCAAAAACCAAATGGGCCCCATCACAGAAAGAGCATTTGTTGGAGTAGCTATCGTAGCTTTGTCTCTGTGTCCTGAGTTCAGTTCTTTGATTTCCATTTCTTGAGTATTTTGGTTTGGGAGGTGACTCATCCTCTGACTGACTGGTTTCAGGCTTGCTCGCTTCGTCTTGCTTCTTTTATGTCATAGAAAACTCACCCCTTTTCTTGGTTTCATCTTTGGCGGGAGACGCCTTTCTTTTCTTTAATGAGGACTTCTTTGTTCCTTGTGTTTCTTCCTCTGACTCGGGTTTGGTTTCAATGTCCGTTTCTGGGAAACTTTCCCTTGTTCCTCGCTTCTTTTTGAACTTGTCGCTTTCTACTGCGGTATTCGTAAATACCAATCCTGGGGCAGGAGTTTCTTTTACATCCAGAGAGCTTTTATGATTCAGGACCTTCCAAAACCAGCTGTAAATTTTCTCCGGCTGTGTTCTCCAGCGTCTCTTGCAAGTCGAGGAGACCTTATTGCTCAGAATTTTGTATAGGGCTCCTCTCCTCAAATTGCCTTTGACGATTGGCCAAATTCTCTTGTGAACCTTAGTGGCCTTCTGCTTGATGGAAATTAGCTTGGTCAGAATTATGAGGACCTTCCCATATACTCAGCAGCACTCGAGTACAAGCCATCTGGTGGCGGCAGTTCTTCAAGCTTGATGTATAGAAATTGCACGATTTTCTCAACATTTCCATAGGCAAAGAACATCATGCAGACGAGATTCAGGTATCCCTCTTTTGTTCCAAGCGTGTTGAATTCTCCTGATTCATTGACAATATTGTCATCAAAGTGGAGAAGAAAGAGCGCGCTTTGTTGTGTGGGGGTAAACTCCGTCTTGGGAGCCATGTGGATAGGCTTAAAATTAGCCCAGATTCTGTCAAAATCATAATTTAGTTCTCCTTTGGCCAAGAATTTCCTGAAGGTTTTCATTCTTTTTTCAAAGTTTGTAATGTAGCTTTCTGCATCATGGCAGATTGAGATTCCCTTTCCAAATGTTTTTACTTCTTCCTCTGCAGGAAGGATGTTGTTTTCGAAGGTTCCTTTGTCGTCAGACGAGGATGATGACGATGGTTCTGAGATTACCCTCAAAGACCTCGATGGGGTCATTGAAATTCTGGAGGAGTTGGCTCTTATCTCCGTTAGTTTTGGTTCCATGGAGGAGATTGTAATCCCAAGGATTTCTCTTGGAGAGGGCCGAATCTCAGTCCAAAAATTTGCCAAAGAAGTAGTGCATTGACTTGCAACCATTGTGATTTCCTTTTTTAAGGATGTTATCGACATCTTTTCTTGCTCCGTTTGGTCTTGGATTTCTATGTCCATCATAAGACAGTGGAGACTTGAAAAAAGTTCAGTTACTTCTTTAAAGAGATCTTTTCTTTTCCTGTCATTCGGCTCCTTATAAGCCTCGTCGCCAGTTTTGATGGCATGTACAAGAGTCAGAATATTCTTTTGGACTTGTTTTTGTTGCAAAGCCCTTTCTTGGGCATCAACTTGGTTTGAGACGTGATTTTCCGTCAAGTTGTTGCTCTCCATTTGAGAGTTTTCTGAGATTTGGGAAGGCTTACTTGTGGCACTCAATGTGTCCATCAGGACGTCGTTTTTGTCTTCATTTCCGATGATTTGAGGGATTTCTTGCAAGCTGGGTTAATCCCCCGTCAGATTTTGAAGAGATCTTCTTAGCCTTGTATCGATTGGGACTTCCGTTAGGTCTTCTTGATTGACCGTGTCCCTTTGGGCCAGGCTTCCTGGCCATCTTCCCGCTCGCCTCTTTTCAGGCATCATCAAATTTGGAATTGGTTCACTTGTAACTCACTTTTCACTTCAATTTTAACTTTGTCAGAGGCGTGAAAATGAAAACCACGCTCTGCTACCAATTTTGTTGTGAAATTGAGGTATGAAAAGTTAGAGTTTTATAGATGGAATAAATGGGAACACACAATCAGCCGGGTTGCGGCCAGGGTTTTTACACCCCAATTTCAAATCTTTTATGTTCTTTTGAATATACAGTTCTTTCTTTACAAATGTACAACTTTCGAGTTTTCTTCTTCTTTAAATTTTGGCAATATTTGTTTCTTGAGTTCAGCATGAAGAAGAGGTTGGATGAGTAGTGTCTTTGTTGTAGAATTTTCAGACCTTTTAACGTTTCAAGCTTCCGGAAAATAGGGGAACCAAGGGTTCCGTTTCTTGAGGGAAGTGTCCTGTTAAGGGGTCAAGCAAATGGTCATCTTCCACTGAATTTGGTGCGTCCCGATCAATGGGCCTCAGCTTCTTAATGAATAACAGACCTCGGCGGCGGCCGAGCTCACTGTCAAGGTCAAACTCTTTGTTTAGCAATTTCTTTGAGTCAGTGTTTTTGACGGATTCAGCCGTCTGTTTCGGCTTTTCAAAAGAACGCTTTGAGCGTATGAAACTCGCAGGGACTTGGGTCTTTTGCAATGTTTTGAGTTTTCTTCCTACAAAGAGGAATGTGATAAATCTGATCTACCGATTTTCTCAGGCCATGGAGAAATGGTTTTTCCTCCCGAAGGAAATGGTAAATTTCTCCAGAAGAGCATTTGTGAAGTTTGACGTTTTGCAAACATATGCAGCTTAAATTACTTGGCACAAAAAGCATCGCCATAAAAGTTGTTATCCTTCTGAAGGATATGTCAGTAAAAACTAGGAGTTGAGGACATTCTTGAACTTTTGTTTGCAGCTGTTGATCCCCTCTTTCTCTTTTCCCCAATAGCAGATGTTTTGTTCAATTCAGAGGCTGCACAATATTGAGTAATTCTCCCTTTGTCTGAATCAATAAAGGCAAACTCATCAGTATCCAGTTGAACAACTAAATTCTCAGGATTTTGGGTAGGTACCAATGGACATTGTTTTTTTATTTCTTCCTCGTGTTCTCCTTGTTGAATTGTCTGTACACAGGGATCTGTGTTTTGAGTCAAAGGATAGTTAAATTGACAAATTCGACAGTTGATAAAATTAAAAGGGGTAAGGCAAATGGGAAATTCTTCTTCTTTTATCCCAAAGTAATTTTTGCCTTGGGATAATAAATAAGGATATTTCAGTACTGCTTTTTCCCATTTGGGGGATCCTGAGTAGGTATCTTTTGTGATAGGTAAAGAATGGACCTTGAAAAACATATTTTGGTCCTTTTCTCTCAGAATTGGGACTATAAGAGAAATTTGGAAAAAACAAGAATTGTTGCCAGTCAATCCTGCGTCACATTGGTATTGATGACCAAATGTTTACGGGTTTGCTAGAAGTAAGGAAAACAATTCTTGTCTGCTTACCAGAGAGGAGGATGAGGTGTCCTCAGCGGATAAAATGGTTTTCAAAGCACTGGAGATTTCGGAGTCAAAAAATATTCTAGTAGGGTATTGGAAACGAGAAATTGTCTGTAGGTCTACTAGGAGGTTCTGGAAAGTTAAAGCCAGGTTGGATATCTCAGTGCTGAGACTGAGTAAATCTATCCAATTCTTGGTAGTTTCTAGAAAGGGGATTTAGATCTTCTTCAGGATTTTCTCCAGGGTGGAAATACGGCTATTGTCAGCTTGGTAATAGAAAGAAATATTTGCCGTTGTCCTTTTGGATATTTGAGTATCCACTGGAACCAGATCCAGATAGGCAGGTTTCTTAGAGAGGGGTTTCTCTTTTTTGTTCTGATGAGCAAGATATTCGATAGTTTTGGATGAATGATTTTTTGCGGTAGAAAGAATTTTGAAAGAATGGACTGTAGTCATTGTCGCATTGTTGGCTGCTTGAAATTGATTCTGTATCAGGGTTTGAGTTAGGTCGGAAATTTTCTTTGCTTTTTATTGGTACAGGGTCCCAATATCTATTTTTGAGTCTATGGTCGAAAATTTTGTTGGAACAAAGATAGGAAAAAGATCTTCTAGAGTGATTCCCACATTCCCTGGGAAATTTTGTATAGGGGAATGCTTGTTGGTTCTTGCACTATTTGTTACGGTTCCTTTGTCTGAAGAGTTCACTTCAGAAATTTCTAAAGCAAAATGAAATTGAGGGGCGATGAGGCACAGGAAAAGGATAAAAAACATTTTAGCTGTGCACTCAGTAAAGGTTGGCTGTGAACTGGCTGGTTCTGCTTGTTGAGATGGAGTGATTTAAATATGCTGGTAGTTAATCACTCAAATTCGTCATTTGGAGCATCTCGTTGTTGGCTCCTTGTGCGGGTAGATACGGGTGCTGCTTCTCTGGCTGCAGCTGTTTGGGCTTGGCTTCTCGTTCTTTGTGGGAGGATCCTTGATGGATCCACAGCTGCAGGGTTGTGCTCCAATCTTGTCAGGGCTGGTAATTTTCTCCGAATAGAGGTAGAAAATTCGAGTTCATTTTGACTGCTTTGCTGTCATTGTTGAGGAGCACTGCGGGCCAGATATTGCTGTTCAGGATTTAGTTGCAGAGCTTGTTCAGGTGCATGACTGCGTCGTCAATGTTCTGCACTTCTGGTAAGAGGTCTGGAACATTGTTTCTTGTCAGGAAATGTTTGAGGGGACTGCAACACTGGTCCAGATGAGGCGGGTGCATCAGTCAGGTCAGGGAGGTTGTAAGGTCCTTGAGAAGGTTTGAATAACCATCCAAATTCTTGGGTGACGCCTTGGGCCACATCTTTAAGGGTTTTCAAAAAGCCTGATTTTGGAGTTGATGATGGGTACTGGTGAATGATAGTAGCAGGATCCATAAGGGAGTTCACAGGGTCAGCAAAGTCAGTAGATTCAGCGTCAGCATAGAAAGTGTTGTCAGCAGAATTAAAAATGTCATCAGGAGAAGTTGTAGAGTGGATTGTAGGATCACTGGCGCCAAAAGAAAAATCAGGGTCCTCCTTGATCACAGGAGTGGGTTGTTGTGGCGGTTGTGGAGAATCCACAGCAGGTTGGGGATCCAAGTGTTGTTCCATGGGGAGAATTTCAAAATCAAGATGATCCATTTGTGGAGTACGCTGGATGTATGGGCATACCTAGCTCATGTGAATGACGTCAGTCCAGGTTGGGTTGGCATCATCTTGGACCCTTAGGACTACAGGATTGATGATTTGTATCACTGTATATGGTCCCTTGTATTTGGGTGACCATTTTTGTCCCTCATATGAGTCTTGTTTATGTCTCCTGATGAGCACTTTGTCTCCAACTTCAAATAATTTTCCTGGTCAAGTTTTGTTGAGATGTTTCAGATATGCTGCTTGTGCCTTTCTGATAGCATACTGTGCTTTCTAAATTAGTCAGATGTTGTTGTTGATCTTGTCCTTGTTCCAGGAATTGAGGGATCCAATTTAAGCAAGGTTTTGTCCCAGTCATAAGTTTGAAAGGTGACATCTTGAGTGCTTCATGCTTGGCTGAGTTATGTACCCAGGCAGCAAATTTGACAAGATTGTATATAGGTCAAGATATCCTTGTCCATGTTTGTCCAAGAGAAATGTTGCTTGATGGCATAAATGGTACAATCCATTCCAGCATGACCCATTGATGGAGGATCATGATGTAGTTGAATAATTTGGGATTGTAGAGCAGGAGGGATCCAAATTTTCCATTCTCCTTCATTGTCCTTCATGACTAGATCGTCTTTGTGTTGGTATTTTTTGCCAGTAGGTTTATCTTGCACCTTCTTTGTTTCTTCTTGGATGATCATTTTTGGAATATAGGGCAACAGGGTGGTTTCTTGGAACGTTGGCAATAAATATGTGCATAGAGTGTTTACAGCAGGAGGATATCTGCTGAGCGCATCCGCATGGGGGATCTGCAATCCCTTTTTGTATTCCACCTTGTAGGAATATTCGTTCAATGTTGTAAACCATGTGATTGCCCTGCAACTGTTGTTTTGACGTTGATGGCTTGAATATGGTATTGCAATGTGATCTGTCTTGATGCTAAATGGATGTCCCCAGGGATATGACCAAAATTGTGTCATGCCATAGAACACTGCTAATATTTCCCTGTCAGTGTTTGGATGATTTTTCTCTGTTGGGTTGAGTGTTCTAGATGCACACCCAATGCGGACTTCCTCTCTTCCAATTTTTTGTGTAAGCACAGCCCCAATGGCCAGTGCTGAAGCATCCGTTGTTAAGATGAATTCTTGCAAAAAATCTGGAAATGACAGGATTGGTGCTGTGCCGGAATCGGCACAAAAGGACAAGAAATTCAAAATAAAATAACACTGTAATCAGGTGTGGGGTGCACCTGGGGATCTTGTTCTCAAGATCCCAAAGAATAAGATGAAATGTATTTCGTTTTAAACCCCGAAGATAAAATTCACACAGCAAAAATATAATCACACACAATCGAGAATTGACTGAACTCGATGATCACTCTTCCAGTACTGAACTGGAGCTTCCCAAGGAAATGGCGGCGAGTTGATGCTACGGAAAACCTGAGAAAGGTCTCGAATGTTTGAGATTAATCCAGCATAGATTTATGGTACTTTAACGTACCGAATTATTCCGCCACAAAATCCCCCCTTGGTCTGCCACCAGAGCCAAGCTCTGTGACAGACCAACAGTGGCCTGGCTGGGAATAATTCGGGAACAAAGATGGACGCCCCTGTACGGCAGTCCTGAGAGTTGATTTGGTAACGCGGTAATGCAGAAAAATAATAAAAAATAAATAAAGAAGAAAGAAAGCCTCCATACGGCAATATTGACTCGGTC
>CAJPEX010002002.1:0-45580 GCA_905338405.1 Notodromas monacha
AGGAGGAGGAATCTATTGTCTCGAACCGGATCAACGTTCCGGAGAAATCTTCATTTGTTCTGTTTTTGAAAGAGCCCTGTTTTGATCGATATTCGTTTTGGTGGAAATAAAATGAGTGCTTTTTTATACGGTGTTTAGATTTATTCACCTCTCTGATGGCTGGCTGTATATAAGAACGTCGAAGACCACGTTGGAGCAATTTGAGAGAAATTATGGAATGGCTCATGTTATATACACTTTAGAATCTCGATCGTTACAACGAATCTCGCTACTGTATAATATATCAAATAATCGCTTCAAGCAAATTTGTTGTTCTAGTCCCTGCCCAGTAATAGTCACAATAATATTATTCAAGTTTCTTTATAACGGATTTTTAGTTATAACGAAGCCATTTTACTGGTTTCAGTGGCTGCGTTGCAACGATATTTATTTTGACTTTTTTTACTGCATGAATGATGGAATGAAAATCACAGCCACTCGAAATTAGCTCGTGGCCTTATGGAAGCTAAATTCTCTACAAGGAATGCTGTAACTTTATACCGACCGAAAAGATTTCATAATTTTATTAAAACTGTAGTCTTCAGATAAGTAATCAAGTTTTGCGGAAAAGAATATCCATTCACATCGTCATCACGTCATGCGTTATTTCGCTGCCAAAATCTTATAAAAGGACCATCTGAACAGATTGAAAGTATACGTACTTAAAATCTTGAAACTATACTGTAGTGAGGTACTTTTATGGAAGAAACGTACCAGCATATCAGAATGCTGGGTTTCTACATGGAGAAAATTGGTTCTAAAACCCGAACAATTGTTTTTATTTATTTAGCAGCGATAGTTTTATCAAACAAGAATTTCACTTTGTGACACTTTTCGTTTATTGCCTTTCTTGCCATTGCGTGAGATGTGACTTTGAAAATAAATTTTAGTATTTGGTTTAGTGTCTTCAGGAAGCATACTTCCAATTTATTTTAGAATCTCACAAAATACCCTTTTCTTCAAAATAAAAAGTAAAATAAACTGTTTCCCAAGAGTCTGCAACTGGTGAAAAATCAAAAATAGCACTGGATTTATTGGTTGGATCATTCAAATCGTGAATTCAACATTTCTTTGCTATATGTTCCCTTCTTATGATTATAAAAGTTCTTGCCAACAGTTAACGCACGCAAGTTCAAGATTCAAAAATTCAAGCGGCTGCAAAAAATTCTTTCTCTTGTAAATGGTTTTCTAAAATGATTTGAATAAATAATAAGGCTGGGGCAGGATATAAATATTAAAATAGGTGAAAGGTGTCCACAGGATCTCTATCTAAACAATTTTCAAATTGATTTAGCCACATAAAAGACAATTACTCAACAGTTGACGCACTCAAGTTCGAGATTCAAAAATTAAAAGAAAGCTACTCTAATCAATCCAAAAAATTTCGGATTTGTTTTAGAATGACATTAAAATTACCTCAGGCGTGAATGATATATTCTTGGAGCTTTCTTATCGGCTAAGAAGTGGAAATCAAAGATATTGTGGTACGTGGTCAGCAATTCAGCATGGCGACAGAGATTGACACTTTGATCTGATATTGAAATTAGCACACACTTCCCAACAGAAATGAAATGCACAATATTCTGGACTTTCCGCTATGCCATTATACTTCTGATGTCAGAAACAGCGTCTTGTGCCTCATCCCGTCATTATAATTACTCATTTCACACAAAGTGACATGATTAAAGGTTCATTTTTTGAGATTGCAATGCAATTGGAAACATCCTTGTCCCATTTTTCGGCTATCGTTTTATTTTTTGACAGAATTATTCCAAAGTTCCAGCAAGACATCGCTTTTTAAAATAAATTAATAAATTCTTGCAGAGTTTCTATGCTTCATTGCGCTAAGGAGTAACTGCAGGAGGCATTTGCCCAATAATGTCTATACTGCAAAAAGAAAAGAGAACGATACTGCACTGAAATACAGTCTCTGTCTTGTGCTAAAAATTAACTTCAAAGGTTTCCTTTGCCATGTACAGTACGTATACGCATAGTATGCCTTTCGTTTTTAAGCTAATAATCAAATAGTATAATGTCATAACACGTCTGTACCGACTTGTACAAAGATTATGACATGGAACATTCTCAAGTGTTTGTAAAGTGTTGTTAATCGTGTTGCCATTTTACTTTTTTACTTTAGCAAAAATTTCGGATTCCAAGGAATGGAAACGACGGCAAAAATGGACTTTTATGACATCATTGAAGCGTCGATCATCCGACGAATCACAACAGTTTTAGTCCTCTAGAAAGAAAGTCTGTTCCCAGCACGTTTATAAGCATACAGCGTTCAAAGAAGAAAGAAAGGGAAAAAAGGGCAAATGAAAGGAAGAAGAAGAAAGTTTAACGCAGCAAAGGCATCATCACAAAGGGCGAGACAAAAAACTATGTACCATTGACATATTTTCCCGAAGAGAAAACCACACGCATCATCTCCTCGGATTTCCCGACGACATTTTTCCGCACAAAAATCCTTGTCGAGCAGCAAATACTATCGGATACAAAAAAAATCCAAAGCCTCCATCAAGGCTTCCCCTTTTTTCTTCAGATACAAGTACAACATTCGTTGTCGCACCCAAGACAGGCAGTCTTTCAAAGGTTAGTTATACCTTTGACGACTTAGTCCCGAAGGCTAAAGAAGCCAGCCAAAGAAACAATCTGCCAACGCATTACTAAACGCGACCTTTTATTATTATTATTAAAAATTGCGGCATGAAAATAACCTGAGAGAAAAAATTATCTTCTCTCGAAAATCATTAGAATAATGAATACCACATTACAAATATTTTCCTCGAAATTCGGGCTGACAATTTTCTAGAGCCTTGAACGCCAAAAGCCTTTCATAAATCCTATATTACCAGGATGAAGTGTTATAGCTCTATATGATTTTCCTCAAATAAACTTCAAAAATTGTTTAATTAGCTAACCTTTGGGCAAAAAAGTTAGGAAACTCTTAACAAATTTTGAGCCCATGAACACTGGAAAGAATTTTCACTTTTGAACCAAGACCTCAGTTGGGAAAATATAAAGATTTGTTTGTAATCCTGCTGAAAATTTTGCATGTAAAAAATTCCTAGCTGGATGCTATTTTTTCTGCATTCCTAGCATAGGCATAATATTTGAAATTTTTCAAGACAATAGACTGAGTATTCTCTACCTCAAAATTTTCCCAACTTAGGCCTTCCCAACCCAGGCATTTTAAGTGAAACTTCCACCCAAATCCCAACTACTCAGCCTTGGGATGGAAAGGAACCCTTCACCATCCCCCAAGGGTTAAACAATTTCTAGGAACTGGATGAACACCGTGTATTTTAATTTTCATATCCTGTAATGGCCGTCGTGTATTGTAATGTATTTGATATTCTTAAGAAATTGATGTTGATATTGATGCATTTTGACGTAGTGTGTGTGATTTTTTTTCTTCAAGTAACTATACTGTATGTAGTGCAGTATTTTCGGATGTTGTGAACACTGACATTGTGAACACTGACAAGCAGCGCAAATAAAGCTTGTAAGTCAACAAAACAATGCAGGTGAATAATGCAGTCAAAGTTTCCTGCGTTGTTATTGGCGAATAAGTACAGTACAGTACAGTACAGCACTGTGTATACACGGAAGGATAAATGGCCTCATTCGGCGATGGGATATACAGTATTATTGTAATACCATTCGGGGACGTTCTCGGGATAATCGCAGCTGAGGGTGAGCTTGTTGAAGACCTTCTCCTCGGTGCAGCGAATGAGACGCGGGTATCCGTTGACGCACACGATCAAGGAGTCGCATCGCCCGGCGTCGAAGCGGGGGAACGGCATGAACTTGACGGCCAACGAGCCCGGGGGCAGCTTCTCGGGGCAGCTGAACCCAACAATGGCTGCGAATATCAGTCAATAAACGAGATCACGTATATAAGCTGAACCTGGGTAATACTCGAACCTCCCTATATACTGTATACATAAGTCCATTATACCTCATCATCCCTTGCAGGTCGATTTTTTTTTTTTTTTTTTCAAGCCCCTGTCTGGATTATCTTTGAAATAGAATGCATGTCTCCCGCCCAACTTGAAACCGCACCAACTCGAATTTATTTTTATACTGGTCCCTTGAAATTTGATATAAAGACGTTTGACTTGTATATACAGTATACATTTTAAAAACTGCATTTGGAAGAAATCAAAGAAAATAATACACTAAAATTCTGTTACGACAAATCTCGTTGCAGCACTTTTTTTCTTGGTCCTGGCAGCAGTTTCTTCGTTGGGACAATGTTGACATAGGGTTCAATGACCAACTGAGTTTCCTCTATATGCTCAGGAGCTCAGCATAATGCATTTTAGCCGTGATTATGTGTGCAAGGAAAAAAACAAATTTTACAGATTTTCGTACAATGTGGGAAAACTCAACTTGTTCAATATTGAGAAACCTTCAAGAAAGATGCTTGATAATTTTCTGATGAAGAAAATTTACCTGCATGGTACAGGTAAATTAAAATTAAATTATTTTATTTTAGAAATTTAAAATGGTTAATTAAAAAAAGAAAGTATGCTTGGAAGGATATGTTGCTATATTTCAGGGAACAAACAGTTTTTAATGAATAAATGCCATTCTTACACATGTATTTTCTGCTTGTACTGTATCATCTCATGGTGAAAGGTTGAAAGGTTAATTGATGAAAGGTTAACAGATTAAGTGTATTTCCTTTCTTTCATTGATGTCTAGTTGAATGCCTAAGTCTGGGACTCGGACAGAATACGGTAAAATATCGTCACAACGAATCTCGGTCGCCACAAGAAATTTATGCTTGCAACCATTTTATTCATTTTTTGGTCCCCTTCAAATAGCCAACCAGAATAGTATTCTAATTTCGTTTGAGCAAATTTCCATTATAACGAAACTTTTTCCATTTTTAAAATCTGTTTTATAACGTATCATCAAAACCTTGATTTTCCCCCCGAGCCATTTAAAATATTCATGTTTCAGCAAATGCGTAAAGTACAGTACTTTACTGTACCGTAATTTCGACACGGATGAACTGGAACGTATAAAAAGAGACGAAGAATTACTTTCAGGGTCACAGTGCGGGGTGAGGTCAGGCCAGTTGCACTGGTGGATCCTGTTGTCGTACGCCAAGCCGACCTGACACGCCTGCTCCTCGGGGATCCCGAAGGCACACTTGTAGTAGCTGGTCGTGCAGTTCTTGGTGTCGATCGGGAAAATGCCAAACCGGTACGGGCATCCTGGGCTCTTCAGCTCAGCAACTATACGATGGTCGAGGAAACGAAACACATCATGTGCGCTTTACTTACAGCATAACGTGTTTGAACGCACGTTTTAGTAAACAATATTTCTCCTTTGTATTCGGTGAAATATTTTCAGAAATTTCGCGCCGGTTCCTCGCTAAATGCTTAGTTTATTTCCTCAAGTAAATTTAAATTTAATTTTTTGACCGAGCAAATCATTGAATGATGAAATAATCGTACTCTAATCAGTCTAATGCAAACAGCGTCAAAACGAGTAAAATCCAAAATGAAAGTGTCACGTGTATATGAGACACATAGAAATTTTAAATCCTTTTCGTAGATCCTTGCTTGGACGGAAGCTAATGATCTAAAACTGGTAAACACAAATCACTTCTATTTCTACGACTCAAAAAGTCATTAATAAGAGAAAATTGTGTCCTTCGAGCAATTCGCATAAACAGAAGGCAGTAAAATGTACTGTTTTGCTCGCAGCATCAGGAAACAATAACCAGACGTTTGTTTCACACAAGGACGCAATAATGTCAATTAAATTTTATTTTATTTCATGTGGGATTGTGCTTTGACTGGAACTCCTTCATCCCAGAGAAAAACGAGGAACATCCGCACGAGCTGTGAAGCGTACTATTATTGCCTCTTCAGCAAATTCATGTGAATGGCACAATTAAAAATAAAAGCTGGGCTCGTCCATTATTATGGCTGTTAAACATGACGACGAATCTTCTCAGAAAAAAATGCAGCATTTATTTTTCAAAGAAGGGAATCAAAAAGTAGTCTCTTCGATGGGGTTTCCATAAACAGTTATCAGAGTGCCTAAATGCCAAAATAGACTTCAAAATACCCGAGGTTTGCAATTCAACTCAATCGGTTTACAAGGTCACTTCCGGAATATTGTTGCAATTAAAATGTGCTCTTTCGAGCTTATATCCAAAGATTCAAAGCAGAAGGATCAAAATTTGCGGAATTAAATACACTACTTTATTTCCACTATCTCGTATCAAAAAATTAGTGAAATTAACGCCCCACTCTGTCCTCATTTTTCAAATATTGTACTGCATTAAACATAGCCGAAAAATAATTTCAGTAGTCAGCCGTAAAAATTTTTGGAAGCGCAGAAAACTTGGCGAATCAAAATTAGACGAACACGGATATACCGTACAATATTTATAGACATTCTAAAAAAAACTTTCTTTTAAAATGTAAGCCTCTGAGCCGACATACAAATACTGAATTTCTCCATCCATCTCAGTTCTGACAATTTTAAGGATCCCTTATTTGATGCATTACAATGGAATACGACACCGAGTTCTCAAATAAAATTGTTATTCCCTTCGATCTGAAGTCCAGATCAATATTTGAAGCGCTTACACAGCTTTTTTTAATTTTTTTTTACTGTGAGATGAACTAAGCAAGCGTAAACATTATTTGTCTCGCACAGTTATTTCTCTTTTCCAGATCAGGTTCTCAAATCATGTCCCATGTCATATTCCTGAGCAAATATTTTGACAGCGAGCAGAAGAACTAAAAAAAAAAGTGAGAAAATCCGCGTAAAAAATTACTACGGCAAGAGATGAAAGTTGTATTCTTGATTTAAAATAAAAGAGTAAAACGAGGAGAAGACATCTTCATCATCATCGACTATACATACATAAGACAAAAGAATCGACGATAATAATGCAGTAATAATGATTCGACTCACTGTCGTTGACTCGCTTGTTGCAGTCGACAGCCCAGTGGTAGTTGCAATAATTGTAAACGGAACCCAAGCCGTCGAACAAGAGTCCGTTTTCGCAAAACTCCAGCGTCAAAGTGCCGTTTGCGCACTTGTAGAACTGGTCGCAGTACTTGGGGTGCGGGTACAACTGCAGGCCGTACGCCTCGGGGCATTCCTTCAGCTCCAGCAACTCCGTCGCCTGCTTGTCGCTGCTCGCTGACGCGTGCAGACGGGTTTGCTGTCCACTTGCATCAACTGCAACACGATTCCCGAAAATAAAAAAAATAATTCAAATAAACTTTGATTGTTTGAACAGCAGTTGAACCTTGATAACTCGTTGAACCTCCCCAAGTTAAATTCTTTTTTCTTTCCCCCCTCTGAATTTCCTCAGGAACAATGCAGTAAAACCATCCTTGACTCGAAGGCGATTTCCTCTTAAACATCCATAGCTCGAATTTTATGGGTCCTTTTGGAAAACTACTGTACTTGTACAAATGAACCCAGGCCTCATTGAAGAAGCAATTTGAGGACCAGAATGTTACCCAGTACAATTTCTTGGAATTCTATCTCTAAAAAAATGTGTCTTTCCCTAACTTAAAACCTCCCGAACTTGATTTTTTTCCTGGTCCCTTGAAATTCAACTAGTAGAGGTTCGAATACTAGAACTGGTCAACAAATTTTCTTTCGATCCTCAGCAAAACTGATCGGCGTCAATAAAGCGTGATCACCGATTGCAATTTTACCAGAAAAAGAACCTGTTCAGAAGCGGGCGAATGCACGTTCGAAATGTGAAAAGCCCTATTAACTTTATTCATGTTACTGTACACTGTACACAATGCTAGCAATGCTTCAATTGGGTTTTCAAAAATTATTATGACGGCTTAAATTTTTAATCCGTAGGATGCTTATAAAGCCGACAATTTGTTCATTGCATCAAAGAATTGTTGCGTGCTGTTTGATACTTTTTTATGTTTCAACTTCGCGATGATATTCTAATTTTATACTCAGATATCCCACGTAAACTTCGCTATTTTGAGGTTTTCTGGAACGTGAATTCTTCATATTAGTATTTCGGATGATATTTTAGGGATATAAGGAATTTTTAAAACATATGTTTCAAGCTTCAAATATAAAAATATTTGTATACCACTTTTCATGATGATTACTAAACTTGCTTCTTCATCAGGATCACTCAGAATTTTCGGCATAAAAACGCTACGTTTTGCATGACTATGGTTACCCATCATATTGTATTACGAGAATCTCCTGATACCATGCAATGCTCTGATTTTTTCATCTGAAAATGACATTTTCACATTGTAGAAGGCGAGAAACCAAAACATGAAGTATCACGAATCCCAAAAGAATTCCCTCGAAGGTATAGTCTACCCCCCCCCCCCATGAAGAATTCATCTTCAGAATCAAGGAAAAAGAAAATTCGACATTCAAAAAATATCTCGAACTCTTTGGTTCATGATGCATTGTTTGCGTGCTTCGTTCAGAAATTCACACGGAAAAGCAATTAAAAGATCGCCCTGCTTTCAATAGTAGCATCGTTCTATTAGGGAAGTATAAACCAGATTTCTGTTTGTCTATTGAAGAAATTCGTCGGAAACTTACAATGTTAAACAAAAATAGTCTGACTTCTCTATAATGATGATTTTCCTTAGAATCGTAATAAAAACTTGACATGAATGTGATCAAGCAATTAGACCAAAACTGTCCAAAAATTTCTTCGATTTTCAGCTTCAAAGAATTCAATGACTGATAAAAAAGTTTCGATGCAATTTTCCTTAGGAATTCACACTCATTCTATTCCACATGCAATATTCAAACCTTGAATAAGAGTAAAGCTCCTATTTATTTGGTTCGATTGTTACGAAACCGAAAATGGTCTGCCAATTTCGCGCACGCTCCAACTTCGTGCCAAAATCCTTCTGAATTTCGCAGCCCACGGTGTGAAAAATGAAGGAGAAAAAAAAACAATAATCGACATTACGAGAGAGCATTTCGACAGCTCGTGTTGCAATATCATCTCCGCAAGTACTGTCCATGAAATGATGGAATCCGCGCGTCGGATAAAGTAGATCAGGGTTATTCAATCTTTTTCTCGTCGATTGTCCGAATAAATCACACATATCTGCAGTGTATGTGTACTATACACTCACCTGCTGCATGGGTACCAAGTACTCACCGACTGTATTTATAGAACAAATTTAAACGCATGCTGATTGAGCTTGACGAGGATAAACCGGGTACTGGACCCTGGTTTGGATTACAGACTTTATTCACGTAAAGCTGATTATCTTGAAAATATGAATCGCGGCTGTCAACATCATCTTTCAGTTAGATTGAAGCTTTTTAAAATTTTTCTTACTCATACTGTACTTCATTTTCCCTCGTTTTCCAGCGTTTTCAAATATTTTTATGTCCAATATTTGTAAAAAAATATATGTATAATTTCGTCTTGCGTTGAGGAATTGATTAAGAAAATGTCCACAGGATCTCGAACAGATCAGACAATCCATACAGCTTCAATTTATTCAGTTGAGGGTCTCTCAATTAAGAACAGTATCTGGAACCGATTCATGCATTATGCATCATGAAGTCATATTATGATGTAATCTAGAAAATCTCGGAAAATGGAATTTGCAATAGAATACGTAGATCGTCTATTAATCCGTGTACCACTGCATTTGGTTCGATTGCGAAGTTATTTTTGTCATAAATGCTTTCAAAAACGCACGTGTGAATATGAGGGCATTATGCAGGCGCCTGATGAGTACCACCACTGAAATGGCCTGATGTAAACAAATCGTTCATTCTGCATGGATAACACGTGGAAAGCTTTCTAAAAAGCAGCTGATAATTCGGCTGATTATTCGTCATTTGAATAAATTTTCCTCGGTGCTGCAAAAAATTTTTAGGCTTCTGTCATCCCGCAGAATATTAGCCAGGAATAATAAAAAATGTCTGCAAATGTGGAACCCTTCTCGCTCTTCGAAATCATGTGAACAAAATAACCCCCTACGGAAGAGATAATCTAATCTGAGATTTTAAAAAAGCTCAGAAAAGTGTCAAGTAAAGGCTTTTCTTGTTCATTCCGTAGGTAAAAAAAAAAAAACTGCAGAAACATTTGGATGATCCTTTACTAGTGAAGCTCGCTTTTGTCGAGTCAGAGCCTCAACCGGAATCACCCAATTCATCTCGTGGATACCAAATAAGGCAGCTTAAAGAGTCTTTCTGCACATCATTCATTCATCATCATGGGAAAGGGTAACCACACTCCAGGAAACCTGTCACAGAAATCATGAATCACGGTAAATGGCATCGCGAGGCTGTAAAATTATTAGAATGTGAATTAAATTGACCAATACTCCGTAGAACACAAGATACAGTATAATCAAAAATCGAAAGGAATTAAGTGCAATAAACCTTACTCTCACTTACTTCACACACGTACTGTATATTGAAACATAAAGGTTTCTTGTTATGTATTCTAAAGGGATTATATCCAATCTGCATTTGCTGTATATTTGAAAACTGTGAAACCCGAACTTTTAGTTTTTCGAACACGAATAGGTTTTTACCCGGGCATAGGCCGAATGTCTTCGGTAAGACGTGCACATTTTTGTGTGATTCATTATAGGTCTTCACGTATTTTGTCCAACATTTTAAGCGAAAAACTGCACATGCCACGATGAGTTTAGAAATTTGTTTCGATAAAGGCTGTCTCCGCACAGAAAAAAATGCAATAATTTTAATAGAAATATCAGCGTCAAGCCCTGTTAAGACACCCCAACATAAGCCGTCAGCCTTGGCAACAAGTAATTTATTTTGAAAAACAAACCTTCCCTAATGATAAATGTACGTATAACATAGGAAACCCACTTAAAAAGCCGAGCGCAAACTGCCAACATTTTGGACAAAACTCAAGTGGGTATTTGTAAATTATTGTTGTCTTCAATGCGCACTCATCCAACATGATTCAAGTTTCTGTGTCAAGACTCAAGAGGACTCCAGTTGAACAACAACAAAAATAACTGATGACGTAATTTACTTCTTGGGAACATTAGCTGGATATAATTCATGTTACCCGATGCCAGGGTTATTTGTATTGTTCTCTGGAAGAATACTAATTTCGTTTCAAATAATACTTATTTGCATATATTGCAGTTTTCAGTATTTTGACTGTTTGATAAAACCACCAATATCATTAAACCGCGAACCTTGTTGAACTGCCAAAAACCCCCACAAACAAATTTCGGTTTACCGATGCTTGAATACTACAATAGCAGCAATCTTCAGGCATACAAATATTTGAACACCACCAGAAGTGCGCATAATTATAATAAATTATCATGTTGTGGGTAAATTTTTACTGTACTCTTGTAGAGTAAATGCACTCCTTTGTTTTTTCTTCACGATCAAAATCTTTGGAATCAGATAGATGGGACTGATTTTCAACCCAATACGGTATACGTGAATATCGCAAATAAATCCGTCCCCGCATTCTTCGCATTTTCTTTTCTTCCAAAGAAAATGCGGTTGATTGACGCATAAATCCAGTTAATTAATATACACACATTAATGTCCCTTCAACATTATACTGACTGCCCAAAATTGCGGTGCAGCCTCCTGATGAGGAGCGTACAGTTTACGCAGTATGCAGTCGCGAGAAACGTATTGCTTTTATTTTAGCGTTGCAAAAAAAAAAATATAGTGTATACGAAAAAGAACAAAAATGATTGTACAGTAATTGTGACATGTCGGAAGTGGCTTCCGGCATCGTCGCAGTGTTTTTTCGTTTGTTCTCTTTTGTTTTTTCTGCGGGTGTTGAGCTCACCAGCAGGAATGATGACAGACTGGTCGACAATAAGGGAATCTTTGGGAAGATCACGAGTGACGAGGGCGGCGCCGGGCGGCGCCATGCCGTCGAGTGCGCCAGGGAAACGCAAGTCGACGCTCTGTTGCGGGAACTGGTGCGCCGCCACGGCGGCCGTGGGCATCCCGTCACCCCCCAGCCCTGACACCCCCGCTGCCGCCTTTGCCGCCCCTCCCGCGTTGCTGCTGCCCCTGTGCCCGGCTGCTAGTGCTCCTGTGCCAGCAGCGACACCTATGCCACTGGTGTGACTCATGCCTGCGTCCGACGGCAACTCGGCGCGTGCGTTGAGGCCCATGACGACGAGGAAGGCGGCGGCGCCGAATGACGCCACGGTGATGACGATGAGGATCGTCCGCTCGGCGCAGAACTTCTTGATGCGATTCAAGTGCTTGAACCGGGCCTCGGTGGCGGCTGCACGGGCGTCCTTGAGTTTGGAGGCGAACGAGGATCGGTGAGAGGCGAAATGATGGGGATGGTGACGTGACGGTGTCGACGTCGACTGGGACTCCGGCGGCGTCTGCACTCGCACGAACTCCTCGCTCATGCGCCGACGCACGTCGACGTCGACGCACTGATCGGGGTCGCCGAAAAAGGGCGACTCCCATGAGCACGTCTTTTTATCTGAGATCATTGCCTATCCAGATATGCAGTATACGGTAGAGTTTATGGTACGTATTTCGTAAGAGGAGGGTTCGAATCAAGGGAGAATTGACGCGATTGGAACAACGAAAAGAAATTTAAAAACAAATAAGAGGAATAAGACGAGGGCTTTTCTGCGATCTCTGCATTCCTCTTGTCTATTTCCTCGGAACAGACAAAGCACATGACCAATTTCTCAGCAAAGAGTTTCATCGGGAATTCGATTGATGGAAATGAAATTTTTTGTTGTTGTTTTGGTGCAGTACAAGAAATCAGGAAAAAACGACATATTCTTCAGTGCAGCACCCGCCCTTCAAGCCCTCATTCTGATGAACGAAACTAGCACAATTAAGTGTCATAATTTTCAAAGTTCAACGATCAATCTGTCCGACTGGGATAATTTTCTCACTAATTATGATTCACCTCCTCATAATTTGGCGTGAACGTTCAAGGAACAATATCTAGGAACATAACAGTTAACAGACTTTTTCTTCACAATTCTTAAATTATGATCAACCTCGTGTGGGTAATTTTGCCGACTTTGAACTCTAAAAACTCTGTGGATCCCGAAAAAATCCGGTAAGTTTCAATAACAAAAAGAAATATATTTTGAAGCGTTCCATGTGAAATTCATGAACTTAGAGGTGGACTTTCTTTACGACGATCTTGTCTGCATCGATTTTTTCGGTTCAACCTTTTTTTGTTTCGTTAGAGAGTTCTCTTCCCCTGTTATTAAGGTTCTCTACAATGAAATGCTCTCAACAACGATTTTTTTCGGGTCCCTCGAATTTCGTCGAAAATAAATTTCAACGAATTTCTTGAATTTTGACGGAATTCAAGGGACCAGAAAAAATCCGCTGAAGAGAGATTTTTTTTTTAGTGACAGTCCACCTGTATTATGCGTAATTTTTCTGCAATGAGAGCATCCAAAATCTTCATTCAAAGATGCAGCGTTCGTTTTACTGCAATTAATTATTTCCAAAGCATTCATAATGAGGTTCGCACAAGGACATATTACAATGTACTGTATACTTTAATAGGACTCTCTTTAAATCTTGAAAATAACCCAAAATCATAATCACGAAGTTCTTCCGAAACAAAAGGGGTGTTGAATGTGTTTTTGAAAATTTGCACAAGGGACGAGTTAGAACTAATATCGTGATCTAATTTCACAGGAAGGACACAACATGAGAGTAATTCCCTCTCAGAAAAAGGATTGATTGAGTCACTTTTTTATATGTTCTTCCAAATAGAAATTCAATGGATAGGCTCCTCAATAAATGACTGATGATTGTTAGTCACAATTCCGTCTGCAACTTTAAAAAAGAATCTCCTCGGAACCGGAAACTGGGACAGACACGTACGTATCAAAACTGGGTCTCGGTATATTAACTGTTGATTTATTTCTATGTGTAGTGTTCTTGGTGCCCTTCGTCCTTGAAGGCAAAGGAAGGCAACAGAGAGCCTTTGACTTCGACCCAGTCTTACAACCACCCCTTCTGCGTTCTCGAGGAAAAAAAAAAAAACATTAAGCATGTAAAAAAGGGGTTAAAATGGGGACCTTAGGTAAGAAACTAGGATTAACTGTGACCTCAGCAGGATGACCAACAGGTCCTGAATGAAAAGGAAACCTGCTTGCTGTACAAAAAGAGTCCAGCTTACTTAGACTACTACTGTCCCAAGGTGAACAGGGTCTACATCGACAGTCGTTTCCTCACCGTCATCGACATCAGTGACTTCGGCAATCGGTATTTTAATGCTCAAGAGTCAACAGGGACGCCTTGCTTCTGTTGAAGCAGCCCAATTTTGTTTGAAGTACTGTATATAGAAAATACTTTCCTTTAATAAGAATTCAACAGTTTTCAAACCTTCCCGACTGTTTCTTAGTTCTACACAGAACAATATAAATGTCAGTTTAGAGCAATTTTGTTTGAAGACCCCTGAGGTCCTCTTATAAGAATATGACTTATTAATCTTAAGGATATCTAAAAGTTTTAATTATTGAGGAAAAAATATCAAACCTGCTTACATAATCAATTAGATCTTGCTTTTTCTGGAAATTTTCTTAGTTTTTATCTTTGTTTGAAAAACTGAGTGATTAAAAAAATAGCTGGAATCGTGCTTTTCAATTTCAGTTGCACATATTTCTTCCTTCTCTATATACTGTGTAGATCCTCTTGAAAACATGTTTGTCATTCATTACAGGCGGAGAATATTTTAAAGATTCTCAGAAACGTTTTGTTACACTGGCATTTTTGAAGTGGGTTATACCGAGATTCTCTCCGCATGTACTTCATAGGCTTTTTTTCCAGGACTAACGAACAATTTCTTAATACTGAAAATGTTGCGGTAACTTTATTTGATACAACGAGATTTTACCGTATTCCATTTTCATGAATGATAGCACAGCCTCAATAATCACGGCCTAAATTTGCCTGAAGTTTGAAAGTCACCACATTTCAATTTATGGAACAAAAAACGATGATTTGTATTTGAGCATTTTTTCGACCTTTTCTCTCGAATCGCTTTGAATATTGCGAGAGAAATTTGAAACATGGAATTGTTGGAATTCGTATTGTTAATATACACTTAGATCTCCTGAGGTAGCACTTCATCGAAAAACGTAAACTGTATTGCGAAAAAATTCACCTGCTCAAGAATCCAGTAAACTGAAACTTTATTGAATAAAAAAAAAGCTCGAGCGCAATGTTTTACATTGCGCGAGTAGTACTTAAAACAAGCGCCCCTTTTAAATAGTTCTCAGTAGTCTTAGAAATTTTAATTATTATATGGCATACGAGATAAGTCTCTTATTTACTCCTATGTTTTGATGTAACATTCCCCGAATACACAAGCCTCTTGCTGTGTGTGATCTACGAGCCCACCTCAAAATAAAAAAAGAAAGAAAGAAAAAGAAGGAATTAATCTCTATTCCGAGTTTATACGTTTGGTAACAACAAAGTATATCCTATAACCAAGTGCTCGGCAATCTCCTCGAGATTATCACTCGACTCCCGAAGGATTTTTCTTCTTTATTGCAGCGAGGATATTTTCTTTATTCTTACTAGAGACTGAGACAAGAAACAAAGACGAATTGACGGTGGGCCTGTCCAGTTACTTCCTGGAACGCATTTATGACGTAGAACTGCTTTGGAAATCCCCAGAGGGTGCCCCAGGCGAGGAGAACCTGCGGATCCGTTTTGTGGCCGATCATAATTACTGTAACTTCGATTCTCATAGGTATAAACTCTGATCTGCAGCACGTTTACAAATTTAAATTTGCTGTCAGCAAAAAAATAAAAAAAAGATTCGTCGGGAAATAAATGGGTTCTTCTCTTTCACGTGGTACAACACAAACCCGCGGACTAAATAAGATATGAATCTGAACGAAGGGCTTCCTAATTTTAATCTTATGGATCAATGTTCAAGATTTGTGAAACAATATGCACATAATTTCAATATAGGTATTTGTTCTACGATACACCATCTTGAAATACAGTATATTCATTGAATAACATTATGTGAGCGTTGCTGAAAACCATTCTTTGATCCCAGCAATAATTTCCTCGAGGATTTTGCAAAATATGAATTTTTAATACTTCTCAATGAGAATCCCGTTCGTGAAAGGAAACTTGAATTTTAAAAATGTGCTCAGCAACTTGAATGTTCTTCGCACGTCCACGTCATGCATTTTTTAGAAAGAATAATATTTTTTTCATCGACAGAATAAATCTTTATATAAACAAGTACAGTAGAGTATAGAAATTGATTGCTGGAACCAATTTCCAGTTCTTGAAACTACAGCATTGCACGATGTCCACCTCATTAATGGGATTTTACGACTCATTAATGCGTCATTTCCCAACGTGAAGTTGGTGCAGGTTCACAATCACGTCCATTCCGAAACACAATCTCCAACAACGGGACTTTTCAACCCCATTCGACTACCAAATGTTCAGTACACTGATTCGAAAATTGATTCTGAACTGAGGGCTAAGAAATTAAATCAGTCGATGTCCCTGGGTACTCCGCTCAACGATTCACAAAGAAGGCAAATATTTGTTTCTTCTCACCAATCTTCAAACATTAGAAAAAAACCAAGAGCAATGAAGCGCTGTTTTTTTGGGACCCTGATGGAAGTGCTACAGGATTGCTTTTGAATACAAGTTTAAATACACCTGCATCATATTTCATATTTTAAATACAGTAATGGTACCAATTTTTACTTGAAAATGAATTTACTTCTAGAAGATTTATCCGAGCATGGTAGTTTTAGTAAATCACATTCGCAATGTTAAAAATGCAGTCAAACGTTGATTTCAGGCCATAATTTTTAGTTATAAATTGTGTGGCTACAAAGCAAAGATGGCACTAAATCGGACATAATGTATTGTATGTGAGAGGAAGGTTTAATTGAGTGGCTTCAAAGGTAGGCAACATTTGCGTGTTTTCAGAATTGTTCTGTTTTATAAAAGAAGTTAAAAAACAATTCGACACTTCAACGCACTGTTTTCATACGTTTTTCAATTAATTTAAAAATACAAAAAATTTCAAATTTCTGCATGGTACAGTATTATGTCAATCAAAAGCTCATCAGACCTGTTCTAAAAAGTGTCTTATCAACCTTTCAATGAAAGCGCATCATTCGAAGATGAGATAAAATTAATTTATGTTTGAAGAGAATATCCCAGTTATGAAGATGCTCATCACTGTAGAGGACATCCAAATACTGTCATCCGATAAAATATGAATTCGGAAATATAATTTTAAAGATTATCTTGACCAATGGCTTGATTCTTCGTAAAAATCTAGTGACATACATTATTAGTATCTAAAAAACAGACCTTAATTTCTTTGTTTTGGGCCCAATTTTAATTCAGGACTTACGTCACTAAGTCAATTGACAGAATAAATCAGGATTCCCCTTGGGAACACAATGGAGGGAGACTTTTCGAAAAAAAATTGTGGCACTAAGTTCAGGGTTCACTAAATCGAAGGTTGATAGATAAACGCAGGAGAGTTTAAAACATAATCCTCCCACTAACAAAATGTACTTCGTTTTTCTTTAAAGTTGCACACCTGCTTCAATGTTAAATTTCAAAAGTATTCGACAAGACAATAGCTGAAAGCGGGGTTTGCACGCATTTTATTCCAGAAGAATAAACCAGTCCCTGGAGAAGGAACCTTAGATTAATTTTCCCGATGTAGCTAATTATTTAATTTTTGTGAAAATCTGCAAGGGCACAGGAAAATGGCAGTGGAAAACTCGGCGCTTATTATTGACTCGTTGTACTGTAGTCGGAGAGAGGAAGACGAGACGTGCTCATGTCGGGTCAGGGTCAATCTAATGGGCGCTCGTGTTGACCCCGCGTGGTGCTGGAGGTGAGTGCAGACGCCAGCCGTGTGTCCACTCGTCTCGTCAAAAATGCCACGACAGAAAACAACAACGAAAAACCAAATGAAAGGAAGGAATTGGATCAACTTGCTTCGTCTGGACAGTGGAAACGTACTCGGTCTTTCCGGTCCTCGGTCGAGCGGAAACTGGACCTCGGCGTCGCGGCCGGGGTGATTGAGATCCAATGGTCATCCTGGAACACCAAGCGGCTCATTTTGTCGCTCGTTTCTTTTCCTTCAAGCGATTCACCCCTGACTCTCTATCTATTCCTTTCTTTCTTTCTTTCTCTGTTCCTTTTTCTTTTTTTGCTCGCGAATATGCCTCTCGTCACCACTGCTGCCGACAGCGACTGCGACCCCCAGGGACCAAACCAAACGCGGTCATCGCGAGCTTCCCGTCCGCGGGATCGACTGCGTCGCTGCTCAAACACTCCTGGCTTGCACTTGCGACACACTTCGTACAGATTCCTTCGTGATCCAAAATTCGCATTCATTCATGCATGATGAGACACGTGTGTACAATATGTGTGAAGGAAAACAAAAACAATCATCTTCGTGAATTACAGCCCATCCTCAACGTAATGAATCCTCAACGTTCCACCCTCTCACTATAAAATACCGGGAAATTTCCCGTTCCTTTTTTCTGCACTTGAGCCAGCTTATAAAGTTAAGAGGTCGGCCTAAGGGCGCAGACTTCAATAAGAAATAAAAGAAAAAAGAGCTTCAAGTGACCAGAATTAAAGTCGAAGAAATTGAACAACACATTTTCTCCTCACGGAAAGTTGACCACTAGCCTCAACGTGCTGTTCAAATTGTATCTGTTGGAATCATACCTCTAGAAGGACATTTTTATTAAAAGGCAGTATCTTCTAAATTTTCGGTACACTATTCGCTAAAAGTTGTTTAAACACAGAATACAATTTGAAAATGCATAAAAAGATAAATACTGCATGAGCCTCTGCAGAAAGGGGGACGTCATGTGTTTGAGAAAATAGGCCCATACAAAAGTTGGTTATACTGTATACCTATGAAACTCGGGATAAAGAGACCCTAAAAAATCGAGCTGGTTTTGGGAATGAAATGTAAAATTTGACCGAAACAAATTAGCGAATAAACCCACAGAAGCGCTCAGCATCAGCAGACCAGTCTGTATCACAATAAAAAGCGATTCATTGTTATCCTCTGATGTAAAAAAAAGCATTCTCAAGGCATTTTTAAAAATCTAAATTTGCCAAATGAAACAGGTTGATTTGCTCTACAAAGAAATACTTCGTTAATGAATGATATTCTGCATCGTGTTAGATGTAGATTATAGAACTTTCGTTGCAAGAATAGAAGAAGGTATCCATTTTAAGACGAAAGATATTTCAATGGAAAATGTCTCTGCCAGGCCAAATAAATCACTGTAAAAAATCCATGCTATGATCAGCCATGAACTAAAAAAAAAGAAACTTTTGAATTTCAAAATCCCAACAGTTTGTCGAAAAGTAAAATTGGGCCCAGTGTTTGACGAACATTTAAAAACTCTTTTTATGGGAGATACGATTTACGTTTGTCATGCCAATCCCTTCTCCGTTTCATCAAAATCAAGCGAGTTCTTCCAGTTAAAATCACAATGAACGAAAAAGAGGGCTATAAATTGAAAAAAAAAAAATTCATGATGCGTTTTCCTCAAGCAGCCTGGTTTTTAAATGGGCCCAGATACAATTAAGTACACACAAATCTACGCGTAGTGATTGTTTTCCACAGTCTGTGTGTGTGTGTGTGTGTGTGTCTGTTTTTTTTTGCATACAAACTGCATACAATTGTCCGCAATTTTCATGCCAAAATCTTACAATAGCACCCACAAAAATCAGATTTCATATCGCGTGCTTTCCCTTCAGCATTTGATTCACTCACTAAAAACCATCGTCAACCTATGAAAATTGAATGTTAACTACTAAATGTAATGTAATGTAATGAAATCACACCCATCTCAGGACCTCCACTTATTCACCCGGAGGCTCACACGTCGATGAAGTACAAACACCGTCACTGGATACTACAATAATCAAAAGAAGAGCATTTCTGGAAGGAAGAAGCGCCGAGAACCCGGGATTGGGTCTCGTCTCTCACTGAGTCACGGACGTAAACGCTTGGGTTCTATATAGAGAACAATTCTGGACAGACTCCACGTGAGTCACTGGACACCGGAATTGAGGCTGTCACCTTGCATTTCAAACTTGGTTTCGGTTTGCAGCGAACATTTCGACAGAAAACGTGGATATATATCGACACGTCACCATTTTTCCAATATGGAAGAAGACGAGTAATCGTGAAAAAGGTGACATAATAACAGTGCAGCATCTTCACGCAGAGAAGAAAATAAAATGCGTATCCGCGATCAATTGACCAATAACATGCTGATTCGAGGCATTCACTAAACTTCGAGTGTCGAACCTTTATTTCAAGTGAAAAAGTCGAAAGAAACCTGACGCAGTGGAAACACCAACGACACGCAGTTTTTCAGACGAAAAACCTGTTTTACAAACTTGACAATTCATTTCTAAATTCGTTTCGGTAATTGTCACCAAACCAAGACGGGATATCGTAAGCGTCTTTTTTAAATAAAGTGATCAATAGCAACAATCAAGGCTAGCCATTTCGACGAAATTTCTAGAAATTCTACTGGAAATCGAGTAATTCACTGACGCATTTTCTGTAGTTCATCACTGGAAAACGTTTCATCAACTGGAATATTTTAATCCAGAATTCTTACGCTTATGCGAGCACAGACTCTTTTTATTTATTTTTTTTGACAAAAAATGGATTATCGAACGCGATTTCACGCGTCGTTGTCGATGAATTGATCGGTCACATTATTATTCACACATGGAAATTTCCAATACGAAACGGCAATCAATCAGTCATCCACTCGCGGATTTCCGCCAGCGATTCAAATCGGGAAAGGACATTTATTCTACACTTCCGAGGAAATACGAAAAAAATTTCGGCGAATTTCACATACGCTGTCCCGAAACCCCCTACGATGATGCAGTATATTCATTCACAATCGAAAAGGATAAGTTCGTCGATCGACGAGTCAGAGCGCCTGCAACCGGAAATCGTGTCGATTTCCCACTTCGGAAATGTGATAAATGCACGGATTCCGGTGACGCATCATCCGCGGATGATGATTGGACCCACTAACAGCAGCAGTTCGGAAGGAGGCACCCAGCAATGAACTGGACCCCCGTCTTCCGCACCCGACGAGTTCCGCCAGCACGCAAGCAGGGAAAACAAACCCGGCCCCGAAGTGACGAGCGAATTTACGAGGAACCCGTGCGGGTCTCGACACGGATTCCTGTGCCAGGCGCCCGATCGCCAGCGCGCGAATCCGGGACTCGTCTGCCGGGCCTGGTCTTCTCTGTGGCCCAACATAACGAATGAACCCACCCAACCACGGTACATGTACAGTACTGTGATTCATTTTGTCTTTTGACACAAGGGAGACATTTAATTACAGCACAATATTAAAGACATTCTTTATTTTTTTTATAGCAAGGCTAATTGACTCCTGCTCTTTTGTTCATTGATTCTGATTTCATTAAGCATAAATTCTACAGTCAACCCCTTCAACCCCTTCAAGTCACATATTTCAACAGCAAAAAAAAATTTGATTTATGGAAACAAGCACTTTTTGTGGGAAAGAGAAAACAGTTTTAGGAAATTGTAAATAATGATATTCTGGGCCTTGAATTGCTTTTTTAATGAGTTGACAGGATGCTAAACTTGGAGGCAGGGGTTCATTTTTTGAATTAGTCTTTCATTTCCTCTTAAAACACATCAAGGTACTTTTTATAGCCTTCCTTGTTCCTGCGTCAAGAAAATAATGCCAAAAGGGCCTGGGAAAATTAGAGTTATCAAGGCATGAGAGTAAAACCCTTCAAGTTTGAGAGGCTTTTGATGCATTGTTTCTGAGGGAATTCAAACAGGGACTTTAAAAGAATTTGACTAAGGGAGGTACAGTATTTTCCTAAGGAAATTTTGAGTTATCAAGGTTCAACTGTATGTAAATATTTCTTGATTTTGAAAAAATGAAAAATTCAATGCATTCACTTGGTCAGTTGTTGCATTTCACAAAGCAAGCTGAATTTGAGTTTTTTGCAATGTATCTTTTGAAAAAAAGCTGCAAAATTCAAACATCATACCGTATTTTACTTTTCTTTAAAAAAAATAATTCAGAAGCAAACTCAATATTCCCTTCAAAATCTTGATGTTACTTTGAGTATAAAGTGCAGTGCTTAATTCAAATCCATACATTTTGAAATATTGCAAACGTTTCGATCAGTTTTCTTAAACATAACTCAATATTTTTGTTAAATTCATCCAAACTCAATATTCATCCGGAATCTCTCAAACAACAACTTTGCTAATTTTAAATTCCTTCCGCGAGTGATCAGAACTTTTACGTAATGCGTGCGAAAGGTTGGCTCAACTGCATTCCGCAATCAAAATTTCGTTTTTAGTATGAAATACGACAATAATTCATGGTAATTCATGATAATTATAAAATTTTATCCCAAATCTGCTTACTTTGTGAAATTGCATAAATTTGCATGCTCCGGCAATTAAGGGTTCGTCTTATGCGTAGTTGCATAAGAATGTGAATCTCGGCAGCTGCTGAGGAGTGGGTCGTCTACCCGAGCAGGCCCCGGGAGAACGAACCCTCGGAATATCATCCCGGAGGGTAGGGAACCCGAGTCAGCGCCGATGAACCGAGTCTCGTTGGGCTCATTGCGACGGAGGCGAATTTACGACTGATCGACCTCCTTTGGGACCCGGAAGCCGCGACCGATCGCGATTTTTATTTAAAAAGAATTCCAACAATCACGTGCCGATACAGGCTTGAACAAAACAAAAACCCACAGAAAAAAGAAACAATGACAAAATAATCACGATAGAATGCCGTTTGTTTCAACCGTCGGCCTTCACAGAGCCCCTTTTTTCCGAAAATGGAAGATCCCTCGATCAGCTTCCGTCTCTGCGCACTCGTGATTCCACGCTGCTCAATCTAATTTTATTTTTATTTTTTGATTTTAATTGAATATTTGGAGTTTCAATTTCTGATTTCTCTCGAATTGCCTAAGCTGGGATCTTTCGTTCATCGTTCGTTCTTGCGATTCTTCTTATGGTTATGATTTCATTAGCATTGGAAGATAACTTCAGTATTCGCATGCGTCGCAGATTTTCAAGCTTTCTATTACCTTCCAACCTTCTTCAAATTTGGCATTTATGATACAGTCAAACCTCTCGAAATCAAATTTCAACGGACCAGCAAAAATTCGAGTTACGGCGGTTTTGAGTTTGGGAAGCCCGCTTTTTTGTTGTGGGAAAGATAGAATAATTACAGGAAATTTTAAATGGTAATCTTTTGAGCCATACATTGCTTCTTGAATTAGTTGACAGGGATGCTGAACTTGTAGGCAAGGGTTCATTTGCCCAATTAGTCTTTCACTTCCTTTCAGAGCACATCAACTTACTTTTTTATTGTTTTTCTCAATACCGTGTAAAGAAAATAAGAGCCGAAAGACTTTGGAAAACTTGAGTGATGGAAATTTGAGAGGAAAAGCCTTTGAGTTGAGGAGGTTTTTACAGCATTGTTTTTAAGGGCATACAGATGGAGAAGTGAAAAAATGTTCTTCTCAGGAAGGTTTAAGTTATTGAGGTTCAACTGTATCGTAATTAATTTGAGCGCATATATTGTATGCCGAATTTCAGTTTAAAGCAGCAATTTCAAGCAAGAAAACTTGATCATCCCCTGAGAAATATTCGAAGGATTTTTATGGGGAAACGCTGCTCATGTACAGACCTAACCTGCAAATTTAACCATATTTTCAGGCCAAAATGATTCAAACTCAACAAACATGGTATATGGGTGGATTTTCCGTCTTCTATCACTGTAGTTTGAATGAAGGACGCAAAGATAAGAATGCGGATATTGCGGTGCGATCTTCAAGTATACTTCATGGTTGCAGATATTTTCAATGTATTTTCCCGGAAGAAACGAAGGTGCAGCCAATTTCCACGTAAAACTGGTTATGGCATCGAAGACCTTACAATTTTCAATTACCGTACTTGACATTATTCAGGAAGTTCAAGCTACTGAACTTTTATCAAATAAAACCTTTCTCGTTCGTCCAGAAGGACACATGCTTTTTATGAAACATTTTTTTCTGCTGTGAAATTCAAATACAAATCTGTCCCGACATCTGGTCAACGTCTCAGGACAGTTACATTGCAAGCATTTTCACAACAATGAGAAAATATAAGTAAAAATCGCGATATCTCTGAAATTCGAGCCATAATCATGGACATCAAGTCGATCAAAATAGAATTTACCATGAATGTAATTTCATTTTTTCCAGAGCAGGATAAATTTTTGTTTCTCTTTTTATGGGGTTTTTGCATGAACTGTGAATATTATATCAATTTTGTGCTTGTTTTTACCCGTTGTTTTATGCCTTAAGAGCTTATTCTGGAAGCATTTCTTCTACATTTTTTTTGCACCTCGAAGTCAAAAAAGCATTTTAACATCATTTTCGGAGGAATTTTTTCCAATTTTTCCGAAGCGGTGAACTTTTTTTCATTCAAGTCTCTAGGAGAATGTCATCTTATTTGAAGATGCCTTGAAGTATGAACGAAGTCTGTGAAGTAATAGCATCATAATCTTGAGGCATCACTTTACTTACATTATGCCCTTTTTCATCAAGCAGGGTTATCAAAATACAAATTGAGGATTCTCGTTGGACTCAGGGTGTGCTAAAAAATAAGTCAAATATTTAAAAATAAAAATGTCCTGAGTGGTTAAAACTATAATCTTGCAGAAAACTTTAGAGCTAGAGCTCTTCGATCATCGTTATAATGATTTCAATTTTATAAATGAAATACGAGAGTGCACCAGCACACGCCAGTTTTTCAGGGATGCTGAACATTTTCAAAATTTAAGCAGTTATACCAATTTCTTGAAAATTTGCTTTCCATCTGTGGAAAATAAAATGAATGCAAATTTCATTGTAGCTTCTAAGATTCAGGATAAATCACTGTTCGAAAGCAGCGCATTATTTCCCAGTCCAATCTGTACTTTGAAATATTTTAGTAATAATTTTAATGTCTGCCAAATTTTGGTAATTTGTTTTCCATACAATAATTTCTTCCAGAAAGGTTGATGAAGGAAAAAATATACTGAGGACAGTATTTACATTTCAAAATTGACTTCCCGATTCCACTACGTGGGAACACTTGTCATTTTAATCAAGAAGGCAGCAGAGAAAGGAGGAAACCGGCGAGATCGGCTGGAAAAATCGATTGCCGCCGATCCGCTTCCGCGTAGACGCCTCGCGTTGTTTTGTGAGACCACAAGGTGGCGGCGAGGCGGCGGCGCAGCCGACCCGGGGGCGGCGACGAAAATACTGCCTCTCTTTCACAACGTCGGCGACTCGGATGCATGTTTTCACTCGGGCCCCGTCGGCAACAGGCGGAATCGTGGAGACCCACATTTCCACAGTCTCGCATTTGGATTTATTGTATTTGGCACGACGCGGGAAAAATTGCACATTGCCTCACATGAGCCATAATTCGAAAGACGATAGCTTCCAGAGAGAAAAAAGAATCGTGACGCAAGAAAAAAATGCAGTTGTGATTTTTTCAAATAGATTTTAGCAATAAAAATTTAGCAATAAATAAAGACTGCTGTACAGTATTTACATACGTATGGGCCGCGCCCAGATTTTGGCTAGAAATTTCATGATGAGGAATAAGGCTGCCAAGATCGACGAAATAATGAATTCAAAAGCGAAAAGAAAATGCAGCACATAAATAGATAAAACCTGCAAATTTTCACTTTTTTGCAGCTCAGAACAAAATTTTTTTGTGAATTTTCCCAAAAGGATTGCCAAGTTTTATATGGCTCCGAAAAAGTCGATTATTTCCTGCTATCTTTCTCACATGAACGAAATGGATTTCCTGTTTACTTTCTCTTTTGCAAAATTGAGCTCCGATTCCAGTTCGAATTTTGCGATCTAACGCTTTTTTCGGCAATTCCGAAAAAGTTACAGTATTGAACTCTTCCGATAAAATTGACGAAAATAGTCAGTAATAGACACACGAAAGTAACAAGGAGAGGATTCAAAACTCGAGTAATATACCAAGCTAATTTTATCAGTGCAAAATTAGCCTCATCAGATCAGGCTTTTGCCGGTTTACAAAAAAATGTCAAATTTCTTCCTGGGTAAAGGGTGCACAGGTAACACTGTGATGCAGTTTTTCTGTAAATATAGCGCTCGTACATATAAACGATATTCAAGATTTTCAGGGCCTATTTCAATAAAACTATTCTAAAGTTATTTGAATTTTTGCCGAAAATTTCAACTCTAGGCTTGCTTCAGATCCCATTAAACTGACTTCTAATTTTCCCAGTGTATTTTATGCGTCATTCAAATTCTGGAAATGACTTCTAGGTAGTAAAAATGATAAGAAATATTATCAAATTTTACCTTTAAAAAATGTACGCATAGAACCGAGTGCATTTTAGAAGCGCTTTCAGAAAACCTTGGGGATTTTCTCAACAAGGGTGAAAAATTCAATTTTCAGCATAAAAACCAGGAAATATTTCGCAAGCTATGAAGGTTTATCATATTTTTATGACGCATTCAAGTTCTTTCCTTGGTTAAAATCAACAAAGCCTTTTCAAGTCGGTTGATAGGTCAATGATTTACTTTATGAACCACTAATTCTTCGGAAATATTAAATAAAATCGAAATTAAATTCCAGGGATGTCTCCCACTTATTTGTCTTCCCGGACTTTAGCTAGATTATCAATTTAAAAAGTCGGTCTGAGGAGTTAGACTTCAATAAGAAGTCAAGAAAGCTTCAATAAATTGACCAGAATCAAAGACTGTGATTTTGGACAGCCAATTTTCTCTTCAGAGAAAGTCGACCATTTGCCTCATTGAGCTGTTAAACTTTCATCTGTTGGAATCACATGTCTGAAAATCATATTCTCAAGAATTATCTGCTGAATTTTCGGTACAGTACATCATCCGAGAAATTTCGTTTTTCTGTGGCAGGCTTAGAACTGTTGGTATTGTGATCTACAAGTACGACCGGAAGTGTTTCGAGTGTTTCAAACACGTTATTATGAAATCTCAGTTATCGGTATATAGTGGGTATATACGGTTCTCCAGCTCAAACTCTGATTTTCACGGATATATTGACATGATCAACGAAATAATCGTCAGCTTTTCAACAGTGCGCTAAAATGCAGTATGATACCGAGTCTTGTAAGAAAGGTCGCTGAAATGATGCACATAATGTATTTCAGTAAAACTTAATACAATATTTGCGTGTTCTCTAAAAAAGGCAATCATCAGTCGCAAATTGTTCAGACGGCATTCCGAATAATACGAATTCCGCAGATTCATAGAAGGTCCTTAGCATATCACTATGAATCATGATTAACTTGGGGTATTTTTTTCAGACAAATGCCTCTTTGATTGATTAATGGAAAGTCTTGAGAAAAATTTTATAACAAAAAATGGGCATGATATTGTGAAATACAATATACATTACTGTAATTTATTTTAAATATAATGCAATAAGAGTTGAGTATATGCGCACAAAAATGACGAAGCGTTCCAAAAGATGGCCTTGGTAATGTATCATTCGGGAAATGACTTCAATATATTTTTAAATGCTAAAATAACAATACCCCATATTCCGAGTACCTTCACTAGTCGCCAGGTTTATCAACGCTAAAAATGTTCGATGGTGCGAACGTTTCGTTCGAGAATTGATTGTCAAGAGTGTGAAATTTGAGATTTTTTTTTACAAATTCATTAAAAACAGTCTTCATTAGCGTACGTCTGAGTTACGTCGTAATATGCAGGGATTCTCCATCTTCAAATGAACCAAATCAATCGATCAATTGATTCCCACTAAACATATACTGTATATACCAGTATGACAAAACATAACTTGTCTAGTGTATACTTGAAGGAGACTATTTACATTTTTTTATACGCGTCCCTGTCGTGACTAAACGAAGCCCTGAGAAGATACGAACTCGATTACGGTACAATATTGCTGAGAAAAAGATAAGTCGGATTCAAGGTGAGACCAAGATGAAGAGTTATACAGTCTTCACACTATTAAACGATTTATGTGCACAGTTTGATGGCACCAACGTACTAAAACCCATTCGCACTGCTTGGATAATACTGTACTTAAAACGCTGCGATTTATGTCAGTATTGATGCGACTACGGTATATCGGCCACACCCTGGTTTTGGGCAGTCGTTTCGCAATAAAATTGTAAAACGGGACATTTTGAAGAAACAAAAAATGCGGCCTATGCTTGAAGTAAAACAAAAAATTAATGCATATTGGCCGGAGTTGAAAACGTCCTATAGTGAGCAGTTTTTGCCAAATGATGCACTCTTCTCTCTGTTTGGTTACGGTATTTTTAAACTTTAAAAAAAATCGTTGATGCGTTGAACTATCTTTGAAACCCGAATTAGCACAAATTAACGAGGCCATTAACATGATATTAGGCTGCATGTTTAAAGTCAGTACTGTAGCCTAATCCCTTATGTATACACGAACGCATACAGTATAGGATCTTGTCACAACGAAGCTTCCGGAAGCTTGAAAGAAACTTCGTTATAAACAAAAAACATTGTTACAGGTGGACTCCCTCCACAACAAAATCCAAGAGACCATAAAATAATTTTCTTGTAAAAGACATCGATAACATATGGGGATTGAATCTGATGGGACCATCAAAATAAAATTCGTATTACAGAGAAAATCGTTGTTTAGACAAGATGGTTGTGAAGAGAGTCCACCTGTGTATACCCAAAGTAACATTGTCGCAGGAAACAAAAACATAATTCGTTGTAAGAAATACACGTGGACTATATCTCTACAATGATCTTGTCTACAATGATTTTCTCTGTACAACGGATTCATTTTTAGGTCCCTTGAATTTTGTCATACAGAGAGAGTCTATTCGCATTTCACTATAACGAGATTCCCCCGTATTGAACATCGAGTGCAGACGCCAACTGCTTGCTTTTCAGCGACCCATTTTCGCGGAGGAAAAGAGGGCAAATTTTGTAATATTCTCGCCGTGCTAATATCCGAACAACCCGCGATCAAACATGTGCACTAGAAAGGGGGAAAAAGGTGACAAAATGACCAACACACTCTCTGAATGATTCGCAACACATTACAATAGGCTGGACTGCAGCAGCTCATTCGAGCACCGCCTTCGGATCGTCACGGATCAAAAGAGAGAGAGAGTCACAGAGGGAATTAAGCACAACAAAAAATTCCGCAATACAAGTACAGTACTGTACTGTACAAGGAATTGCTGGAAGGACGCCGCTGCCGCCGCGCAAAACCCGAAGCGGCGCAGACGGGCCGGGAGCCGCCGTTTCTTTCCCCGAGTCCCGCCGAGGGTCATCACCAATAACAAACAGGTGTCCGAATATATTCCGCTCGTTTTGCAACGCCGCTCGCGACCGGCGGCCGCGCATGCACCCACATACTGGGCAAAAGACGACGACCGACGGACACAATATGACAAATCCTGTCCCACCGTCGAGATCGGAGCGGAGCGAGGACACGGAAAGAGGTTACTCTAGAGAGCGAGAGAGAGAGAGAGGCGACAGCGAGAGAAGCGGGACAGGGACACGAGTCACCCTGGTGGTGGTGGTGGCGGTGGGACAGGGAAGAGCTGTGTAGCCATGAGGCTCATGCGGTCGTCGGTTGGCTTGCTCCAACGGACGGTGCCCTACGGAGAGGTTCTTCGCGGGCAGGAGGCTCTTTTTTCTCTCTTTCCTTCTTCTTCTTCAACTTGTCGTCCACTGCAGGACGGATCGAGGGAAGGATCCGAGAAGACAGAGAGTATAGAGGAGGAAAATAGAGAGAGACACGCTGCTCAATTATTCAAATTTCTTTTTTTTTTCCTTTCCTTCTTCTCCAGCTGGTTCAGGATTCCGCAAGTATGCTGGCTCTTTTCAGAACGCAACTGCGAGACCAAGGAGTCCATGCATTTGGCAGCAGGGTGAATATGCTGTCCACCACCCCCTTTATTTTCTTAGAAAGGAGCATGTGATTATGCAGCACTGAGACATGAAGTCAGTATGCAGGTGGACTCTCTATCCAGTGTTCCTCAACCCTTTTGGGTCCAATTTTCATGTTCTGGAAATTTTCTATAAAATTTTCAGCAGAGTTCCATGAAATGCTCGCAGATCAGCAGTAAAAAGTTTCCATACCTACCAAAAAGTCCTCAAAACAAAAAAAGTTCATTGCGAAAGCTAAGTTAAGAACCAATGAGGCAGGAATAGTGGAATTTCTGCAAAAATTACAAAGCTTGACTTGAAGAAAGGTTTCTCAGAATGAAAATGCGAAATTATTTATTTCAGCTGGTGAAAATTTATCTGAAGTTTTATTGGGGAAAAATATTACCTTTACTATTAGACAGATAATTTCAACTTCCACTATCTTACCAAAATTGAAGGTGACAATAACAGACTTTTCCTTACAACTTTTGGTACATTTACTGTATTATGTGGAAGAAATTTCCTGGAGACCAGCAAACAACTTCTGCAGAATAGCACCAGCCAAAAGACCATTGGTTGCCGCTTGCTGCTCTAAACAATGATCTTGTCTTCAACAATTTTCTCTGTGCAACATAATTATGGTTCTGTTGCCAGGTTATATCAGTTCTCTACAACAAAGTTATCTTGAATTATTTTTTAGAGAGAGCCCACCCTTATTAGTTTTAAATTTTCTATACTTCCAGAAATCTTCATGAAACCAATACCTTCCATAGCTTTGAGTAGCATATGAAGTGGCCCTTGCCAATTTTTTTTCGATATTTTTCATTTTACAGCTTTTCTCATGTCCTCTCTTTCTTGTTTTTGAATGTCTGTATGGAAATTAATTTTCCCCCATTTTTTTACTACATTTAAATTGATATCTGCTATATTTTGCTGAGAACCTGTGGGGTGAAATTGACAAATCACACAGCACCAGTTGCGAACCTCTGTCATGGAATTTAAACTGGACATGCCAGCCATGGTTGTGTGTCAAAATGAAATATCCACCAATGACTGAAACTATGATGAACCAAGTGCAAGCTAGAATTTCATGCAAAAATGAATCACTCCTGCTAGAAACTTTATTCAATCAACTGATTTTGGCAGAACTGTTTGGGCGCAGAAACAGGTTTGAATGTGAAGTTTACTTATTGAAACAGCATCAAAACTGACGCACAGCATACTGGAATTTTTGCTGAAACTGACGAATTGAGTAGATGACCATGATAGCTTTAGATGGTCTTTAATCTTTATACTGTATAGTTGCTTTTTTCAAGCATGACGTATTAAATCCGACCATCCAGGAAATCTGATGCAATCTGCCATGATTCCATCCAGGACAAGGTCAATTTCAACGCCGAACCAAAAGTTATCTCTCCTTCCAATCCAGTCTATACAGTAAATAAATTTTAAACTTCGAGGCACTGCGTAAACGATTTCCAGTGGTTGTTACGGTTTTGCAATACTTGCAGCAGCTGAGATTAATGGGTTAGAGGAACCAAGATGTTCAAGAGAGTCACGCGAAAAATTTCCCGCATTTTCCTCCAGTGTTTGGTACGCAGGACAATATTCGAATTGTAAGTCGGAATAGCTATCAGTTCATAGCGTGGGAATTTCTTTGGAGTCCCGACGCATGAAAAAAGTTCTCAAGGTCCAGAAACATATTATTGGATAACATACACGTTACACTGCGAATGAAGTTGAAAATAAAACAGTTTAACGCGCAAGGAATTCCCAACGACGGACTTGTGAAACTTACTTGGAGTGGTATTTCATTTAATAATTGGTGAATCATCAGTTTGCTTGTTGCACTTTCGTCACTCACATGATGTGCGCAAAGGGTCATACGCAGGTTTCCAGTCATATTTTTGTTCATGAAAAAAAGTGCATGAGTCTGTAGTCATCAAAAACATATTGAAGATAAATTCCTTCGTTTGTTTCTTCAGATTTCTGCACTCGCATGATGCGCACAAAAGGTCATAAGCAGGTTTGCAGTAAACAAAAGAAAAATTCACACGAAAAAAAATGCATGCGTCTATCTTTTTTGAACAGATTCAAAATAAATTCCTTCGAAGGTTCGCAGGCCTCGAATTTACCAAGACGAAAAGCATAGCACACAATGAAGGATTGCTTATACTGTATAACCGTGACCTCAAACTATAGGGCCTAGAAAGCATTGCTGGCATCAAGAATAATGAACGAATACCGAGGTACATCACAGTATTACCTATTTTCAGACAGGCTGGGTTATACTGGTACATGACGCCCATTCCCCCAAAACGGAGGTACCATGCCGAAAAATTCAGGGAACCACCCGAAAAAAAAAGGCACGGAATCTCCCTGACGTTCCGTGGTTCTCTGTGGCACGGCTTCTCTTACTCGAGTTCAAGGTGTAGTGTGGGTTTTCATGGGCTTGCACCACCGTCTAAACATATACGTAAAAAAAAATATGCAGTTCCAGATATTGAATAATATTAATTCCGAGAACATAGCGGTGATGTCCCCAAAGACTACACAAGAATGACCAGGGCGACTCCCTCCACTTGTCTCCGTTTATGCGAGGGTTGGGTCATAAGTTGTGAGACTTTTTGAGATAGATCCAAGGGATAGAGTTTCAAAACTTACAAAATTTTCCTTTTTACTCGCATATATAAAAGCATCATTTGGAAACTTTTCAGAGCTGTTCAGCATACTGTACTCTGCCAATTTCAATGCATTTTTCATGCAATAAACCCAACGATCAAAACAGTGGCAAAAATCGAGTTTAAGCGTTTTGATTGTTGGATTGCCGAAAATCGAGTTTTTTGTTTGTTGATTGATTGAGCACCCTGTGACTTCTGGCTGTTCCCGACTGAATAACTATCTGGAAGAGATTGATTTTAAGCTCATCAGGGACAGACTCATTTCCGCCATCCAACAGTGGCTTCATCAACTAACTGAACTCAAATTTCGACACTGCTTTCATTGTTTGGTTTATTGCATGAAGAAATACTGTATTTACTCAAGTACCATGTGTCCTCAAGTAAGGCACGCACATCAGGGGTTTTTCAGTTGGAAATTTGGCTAAAATCTTATGCATGAGTAAGACATGCACCCCAATTTTTAGTGAATCTAAAACCACAAAATTTTGAAAATAAATTCAAAAAATTTGACTTCAGACATGAATTGAACAAAAATTGGATCAATTTTCAACTTTTTCAGTACAAAAAGTTTAATTGTCACATTTGTTTGAAATTTCTCCATTATACTTAAGTATAATGCACACATAACTTCCTAAAACTGCTTGATAAATTAGTACCCGCTTATGACGTGCACACCTTTTTTTCTTCTGAAATTTGAGAAAAAAGGTGCACGTTTTACTTGAGTAAATACAGAAATCTTGAAATTGCCACGGAGGGCGTGTTGAACAGCTAGCACTGAAACATTGACAAATGATGGGGCTACGCAGGGAAAATGTCTTTTTGTTTGTTTGTTGGGAAGTGTAGAAACTCCGTTGGATCTACATTCTCAAAAGGTCTCAACATTTGTGAACGAACCCTCGAATATCTCTCTCCTTCGTTTTCATCTGTGTGTTTCTTCTCAGTGGCTGAACAAGCCTTGAATTCCGCTTCGCTCAGAGTCAACCGCCCCTTGCCCAATCTTCGCCGTGCAACGGAGAATAAACCCCAGGAATGAGGCGGAAAACGAACTGATCGGTACTTTTATTCCCTTCCTTTCAATGCCGTGCAGTAGTGAAGCAATTCAACTGCTTCACTGGCAGCAGCACGAATGAAATAGAATGAAATGTTGAGAGAAAAAAAATTAACAGGAATACTCGTGGCGGAAATGACCTCGAAAAGCCGCGAAAAAAGAGCTCCGCCGATCGCTTTCACGCCCTCCTCTGCCAAAGGTGAAGAGTGTCTCTCTCTTTCTGTCTCTCTCTCTCTCACTCTTTTCATTGCTGAAAGAGAGGCAAAATTCCGAAACCCACTTTCCTTTTGCGGGAAAACATGAGAGATTTCAGCGCTTCGGGAAATTTCCAGAAGGCCAGGCCGTGCGTGAAATTTCACGACCGCAGCAGAACTGAAACTCGGAGCAAAGCACATTTCTCCGAGAAAATCCGAATGTTGAGGAGTGTCTCCATCGTGATCCACTTTCTGACACATTTCAGCGAATATAGGCCGCACTTTTGGGCAGGCATTTTATCGGGAATAATTGACAAGTTTCCCCCCTATACATTGAAGACTCTTAAAAAATGAAAACCGGAAAAAATCTTCCATTTCAAAACAAGGAATCCCCATACTTCCAAAAGATTTGAGGAAAAAATAATAAAATATAAATTCGATATAGTATAGAAATGTCCTTTCATTAAACCTGCCTTTCTATATATAGTTCCTATACTTAACGTGTCAGTTGTCCTAAAACGTAAAATGTATCTTTAATACATGTGGGAGAAATACTGTACAATACTTCCTTCTGAAGTTCATTCACCAGTTTGTTTTATCGAATTGAGGAACATTATTTTCAACATAATTTTATTTAAAATACTGTATAGGCATGCATTCTGAAATGGAGCTAAAAATTTCCAAGAAATATGTCAAATTGTGTTTTTTAAGCATCAGGACATTTTCTCTATGCAGGAAGTTTTGCTACTTGAAAGAAGTTGAAATGATGCATCATTTCAATTGTTTCATGTTTCAGCCATTTATCAAATGATCCATGTGGCATATATGCTTCGAATCGGGGACGAGAATTTGTCATAATTATATCACAGCCAGAAATGAGTTTGTTTAAACAACATTTGTTTAGTATGTCTTTTACTACTGTATAAGGAAACTTCCAGGACCACGAAATATAAATCGTTAAAACGAGATGAATTTCAATGTGTAAATGTCATTGCACAGAACTGAGAATCAATGCTTCTACAATTACTGAATAGAAATTGAGAGAGTGACAAAGGGGTATATGCATACACATCAATTGTGCAGTTGTATTTTGTGGAATGTATTTTCTTTTATTTTAGTTTTCCATATGCAGCTATTTTCTCTGTTTCCCATTCTGAAGTGATTGAATGCCTTTGAATGGATTTGGTTTGGGTGGGGAGGGGGTTTGGATGTGGGAATGTTGATTGAACCTTGTGCATGCTGAAAAGCAGAAAATAAAGCTTTCTGTTCATTCATTCATAAAAATACTGTATACAAACATCATAGTCAACATGATAAGAAATCTTCATGCCTAGCTTCTCCTAAAATATTGAAAAAAGGCTTTGACGTTAATAAAAAAGGCATCATGAGATTTAAAAAAAAGTCGCCCAAGGGAGATTCCTTGGAGATGCTGGAAAAAAATAATACATGCCGGCCTCAAGGCCGGGTAATCTTTTTCCAGAGCTCGAGTTGAATGACTCCTCTCTGCTCACAGGAAAAATGTTGAATCGTTTTAAAAGAATCAGCTCACGGTAGAAAATATAAAAAAGAGAAAAGGAAGCTATGCAGAGCCTGGGTCTCGAAACTTCCCCGGAGGCGAAGGCTGCTTGCTCGCAGACAAAGGGCTAATCCACTGGAAAAATTACTATCTTTTCCAAATTTGAAAATAATACCAGGAGGGTTTTTCATCAAATTTTCATCATTGGGACTGCATAAAACCTGTTGTAAAATCTTTCGTGCCGACAGATTGCTCCAGCAATGAATAAGAGTCTAAGATGTGTACAATACTACAACAGCTGGATAAACAATGAGCGCGTTTTGATCCAAAGTTCTCAAGGTTATTCATCCCTTTATCGAGAAAATCACTTCCAAATGAATGTGAGCCTAAAAGCTTCCAAGATCCAATTTACAGCATAATCACTCGTTTTTGGCGCTTTTGTGACGAGCAGATCCCTCATAGAAAAAGTTATGAAACGAATGAGTTCCTGCGACTTTTTTAAAATTGATTCTGCATGAAATTATCTGAATGTGAATCGACCAAGGTTTGAAAATTTAATGAAAAAATCTAATTCTTCTAGCGGGAATCAGATGCATATAAGATCACAATAAGATCATTAGTTTCCAAAGAAGGATATTCATGATTTTTTTAAATAATTATTCTGACACTTTGTCGACAATTCGGAAGACTTTCGTGAAACCCTGCGAAGAACCCAAATGTTTCTTCAGCAGCACCGGTTACGAGGCCGAGACAAGCTGCAAAATCATCCGAAGCTGTTGAATGTACGAGTGATCGATTCCTGCTCCAATTTTCTTGCAAGAAAATTAAACTGAAACGAAAACATGGTTTCATGAATCGAAAGCCCGAACTCAAACAATATAATGTACTTGAAGTTGGAAGAAAAAAGGAAGGATTCTGTGCTGTTCTCAACCTTTGCTATTTGTACGCTGATACCGAGTTGATTATGCAAGGGCTGGTTCGTATGTTTTGAAACTTTTATAAATGGATCCAATGGGATTTCAACAACTCCTAAACAGATTTTCTACTTGCATAGCCCTATCAGAAGCAAAAATTCAGTGCTGTTCAATATTTACTCTCCACCGATTTCAATGAATTGTTTCATGCAATAAATTAACTAATCAAAACAGAGCATAGAACTGAGTTCTGTTAGTTGATTAACCCTTGGGTGGCACTGCTGGGATTCATTTGCAAAATTCTGTGCTACACACAAAAGAAAAACAATGATATACCTAGCATGAGCTGAAGAGCCGAAGTCAGGAAAATTCCGAATTGTTTTCCCACTTATTCCTGCAGAAACATGAAAAAAATCTTTACTGCTGGGTAGCCTTTTTTCTGCCTTCCTGCCATAGAATTACCATTGAGAGATTTTGAAGGCAATGGTTTTTGCTTTCTGGAATTTTCCCTGATATATGCTGGCTAATTGGTCAAAGCTGTATTTTGGTGACTTTGGTCAAACCAAAATGCAGAAGTGTGCAAAAATGTTTCTGCACTGGATGCCATGCAATGGAAAAGGACCTGCCACCGTCCAAGGGTTAAGCTGCTTTTTGACAGCAGAAATGAGAATGTCTCTGTTCTCAAAATCAATCCCTTCCTTATCATTATTAACTGTCTGCTATGACCAGAAGTCACAGGGTACCTATAATGAAATAAAAACAGAACTCAATTTTTGGCACTGCTTTGAATCTATAGCATGGAGGTAATGCATTGAAACCAGGGGAGAGTATGTTGAACAGTTGTACTGAAGTGTTGCCAAATGATGGGGATGACACGCGAAAAAACAATTTGAATTGTCGAAATCCCCTTGGATCTTTAAACAAACAAAAACAAAAAAAGTCTCAAGACTTATGAAGCAACCCTCGTATTTATATATACCGCCAAAAAGCACTTGATGTGGATCAAGTTGGCATGCACGGGAAATACCCTCCTTGGGTCTCCTTGCAGAGCAGTCGAATTGCTCGGCTAAACGAGGACAATAACATCGATTCACTGTGCGCCAAGAGAAAAAAGCCAGACGCCGTAAAATCCGGAGATAACCATTTCCTGTTCAACATCCGGGTGCTCACTCCACTCGGGGCGAGTTCAAAAATTATCCTGCTCCCAAGTGGAGCATCTTGTTCCGTCTGACAATAAACTCCATTCGGCGTTTTATTGCTGGCAATGCCGAACCAATAATGGCAGCACAATAGTATAACAGACTCGTGAGACACACGTATATACTAAAAAATATATATTTAATTGAAATATGAATAAATGAGTGATGCGCATAATCTTTTGGGACCTCATTTTTTGATGCAATATTTTATGCAATTTAGAAGAACGACGGATTCTTTCAAATATACCCAAGGAATCAAAAATTACAAATTGTGACACATATTATTCCGTCAAACCTCTTCTTCTAACTTATTTAGGGGACCATGAGCAAAATAAATTGAATTACCGGGAGATTTCCAGTTGGAAAAAGAAGCCTTGTTGTTGAGAAAGAAAAAAAATTTCGCCAAAAATGCAGTTTGTGATATTCTGGACGTAGGGATTCTTGAATGAGTTCACAAGATGATGAACTTGGAGGCGCCTAATCAGTCTTAACTTTCCTCTCAAAACACATCATGTTACATTATTATGGATTTACTGACTGCTGAGTTAATAAAATAATATCCGAAAAGCCTCCAGAAAATCCAACTTTTGCAGGTTTAAAGGGAAAAGTCGTCTAGTTAAGCAGGTTTTTAATGCATTGTTCATAAAGGAATTCAGACAGGAAACATTTTGACATAGGGGAGCATTTGACAGGGAGGTTTGAGTTTTCAAGATTTGAGTGTAATTATGTAGAAAAAGTTGCTTACCATTTCAAGGACTTCACTAGAGAAATCCCGTCTCACAAAGAACTGAACCACTTGTATTTCATGCGCCGTGAAATCCATAATTATTTTGCAACAATCCGATCAGATCGTGTATAGGTGATATCTAAATTCAGATTGAAATTATATTTTTCCGCTGATCACCGAAAAGAACAGCGCTTTTAGAGAGACATTTTCTTCTACATAATACTGTACAATTTTTCTACATAATTACACTCACAGTTCACTCGAATGTATTAGGGAAAAAGTTTAATTTAAAAAAAATTCTCCTGGAGGCTCGTCAGGAAACGAGGCTGAAGACTGATAATGGACTTTTGGACAAGATCTTGGTCAGAGCTCGGGTGAATAAGCAGTTTGTCGTGAATTTAATTGAGCTTCGGTGTAGTGCTGCCATTTTCAATCGTAGTTCGAAGAATACGTAGTTCGAAGAATGACAAACTGGTGACTCGTGAACATGGTGGAAAAATAAAAAAAGGTCTTGATCTATTGTGTACTGGTCGTAATTCTTGAAGACCTTCTTCGAACGCAGTTGAAAAGAGCGACATGGATGTGTGATAGAGACATCCAGTAAATGAGCTCATTTCGTTCGCAAATAAAACAAAACTTGCCCCAAATGACCTTTCGGAAAAAAAAATTTCAACCCGTCAACAAAGTTTGAAAGAGAGTCCATATCGGGCTATTTTTGTTCGCCTGCCGCATCATGAAAAATTGAAGCCTCAGTAATTCACATAACGAAGCGGTATTATAATTGTACATTACATAAATTCCATACTGTTAATGATAATACTGTATATGCGTTCATCACAAATACAATACGCATTCAAAGAAGTAAATCATGGCACAGCACATTGAAACACACTTCATGACTTCACACATTCGTTCCAAAAATAGGGAAGGATTATTGCAGTCACTCGCCGACGCTGAACGTGGATCAATCCCACACCAAACTTGCAATGAAAAACGGAAAAATCTGCCATTATTTTGAGTAGTTCTGCCGACAAACGGCATAGTAGAATCAAAAATTATGTCAAAGCGAAGTTTTGATGAATATTATGAGTCATGCTTCACTACGTCCTGAATAAAAAAAGTTCAATTGTACGTCACGGAAAATAAAAATAGGCAAAATTGATCACTTACTTTTGTTCGTATTTTAAAATACTGTATCAACATTCTCATATTTTTTTCCCTGAAAATTTGAGGAATCTAATTTTACCAGTCGTCGAGAAAAACATGGTAAGATATACTTTATTGTTGGAAAGCAGTGAATCAGGAAGCAATTTCAGAGTACACCATTGGATTGACATTACAACAGCAATTTATTCATCGATCCATGCACGGAAATGCGTTAATTGATGATTACGATTTACACGAAACGATTTCAACTACTGTGTATATAAGAGGTTTGTAATGATTTCCGCTGTGCTTGAACAATTTCGGTAGGAAATCTACCGCATTCATCTTTGAAATGCTGACGAATTCCTTATAGTTTATTATAAAAACAGATTTGACTCCAAACCTCTGTTTATGTTTTTATCAATAAATGAAGTACAAGCGAACGACAACTTTTTTTTATGGAATGCTCGGATTCGTCAATTTTAGCGATAGCTTCTATGGATAATGCTCTTCGTTCTCTCTTAAGAAAAACATTACTTGGGAGTTATTCTTTTTTTTCGTATTGCAGCTTGAGTTGGCATATCTTCGGAAATCTTGAACATTTCAGAAAGGATCATATTTCACATCGAAAGCAGTCGAGGGATATGAAATGGATATATTTTTGCAATCGCTTTCGGAGGCATGTTCAACTTATTGAAGGATGAAGATCAGAAAAATACAAGATATTCTTTCACAAACAAATTAGGCGCAAAAACGATCATGATGAACCGAAACATTAATTCCAATCTTGGGAGAGGTTCGTTCTACAGTAATTTGATTGGCATTTTTGAAATTTTGATCCAACTGCGCCGCGACTTTTTCTGCATTTTCTTCGATAATTTTTTTTATTGAGACTACCTGTATAATTAGTGACCCATGTCCTTTTTTGCCCATGGTTAGAGGAAAAAGTTTATGGAATGATCAATAATCAACGACCAAAAAATTTTCAACCCACATTTGAAAATTATGGATACATGTGGACGTTCAATCTTGAACAGATTTTTCAATGCTCCCGAGCTTTTCAAGATTTCAAAAATGGCTTCAAATGGTTCTTCTTTTTTGATCATAGGATCACTTTTTTCTGCAAAATCGCGGAGTATGATAAAAATTCTTGTTTAAGGTGTATGTTCAAATGTCTATCAATAAGAGGCAGACGAAAACCTAATTTTGATATTACAGCTCATCATACAAAAACATGTAGCATACTGTATTAGCCTAATGGATATTCTGGAATTTTAATTCTCTTTTCTTACACCGTGTATCTCAAGAATCCCTGAGAGAGAGAGAAACGAACCTTTCCGGACATGGAAGCCTGAAATAACCATTTGATTGTTGCCGGGGATAGTCTTTTAATTATCGTCGTCGGAATATATTCCGAAAGGATAGTCTTTTATTTATCGTCAGATTATCCCGAAGGTGCAGGTATTCCATTATTATCTACGATCTGCGAGTTTAATGAACGCGGATCTGAACGAGTACCATTTCTCATTTTGAAACTGCAGGTTTCAGTTCATTTGCGTATCCTGTACTTTGTTTCCAGTCTTGAAATCGAACGTAAACAACACATCCTCAAGTTATTTTTAAACGTCGCGTATATAAGGGATTTATGCGAGGCCATTCCGAAGGTATAAATGCGAAACGGGTTAATGATGGAACTCAATTTAATTCAGAAGATGAGAACTTCACACGCAGCTCACGTCCGACTATACGCACAATAACAGGCATATGCCTGATGTGGTAGAAGTGAGACCGTGTCCTTGGGGCCGAAGACTAATGATCACTTGTCATTCTGAAGGTAGCCAGCAGGTCGAATATGTTCCTTTTTATCCATGGAGGTGTGTGACTGTGTTTATGGAAAGTTCAGGCAACAAGGTGCGTCATCATGAGCTTATTGCGCAGGATTTTCCTGGATATATAAGACGCATATGTGTTGTACACAGACTGCGCAACTGGAGAAAGGTGCAAACCTCTCGAATATGTTTGAGGAAGAGCAGTTGCCAAATTGAAATTCATGTTGCATTCTGAACAACATAGCAACATCTCATTACAACGCATTTTTTCAGCGCAACAAATGCTTGTGAAGTCAAATTTATTCAGGTGACAAGTTCTTGTTTTATAGCAAAGATCCCCAAGTTTTCCAAAAAATATTAAGAAATTTTCAAAATCCAAGAATGGCAAGATCTTGAATATACAGTGAGACAACAATATATGCTGACATCCCAAAATATGAACAATTTTACTAGTCACATTTGAAAACAATAAGAATAAGGCCCAACATCTGGTCATTGGCTCAAGATAGCAACACTTTTTTGAAATTTTCTCAAGAAATCAAAAGCGTTTTATTTTTAATTCTGATGTCTTTTGAACAAATCAATCTATTTATATTCACAAAAATTCAAAAATATTTAATGATAGATTCACTCTCATTCATAATAACAAAAGCTAATTTTGTGCTTCTTTTTTCAGAGTTTTTTCTATCATCTGTGCATATTCTAGCAAAACTTATTATTTTCCATTGCTTTTTGATCTCCTTTTGATGCCAAAAGATCAGTATGTGGTTTGTTCTGCATTGTTGTTTTCTGCAATTTGAATTTGAGGGAGACAATTTTTATTAAATGTTTTGATGACTTATTTCAAATTTCTAAAAAAGGGGGAACCAATTATATGCATTAGCATTGAAGTCTGAGGGAAGATGAGATTCAACTTAGGGACATTCCAACATCAGGACACTTTTTATGCAACAAGGACGTCCGCATGTGGGAGTCTCACTGTAATAGGTAGAAGGTCTGACGTAAAACAAATGTTCCATTCATTTATTTTGAAAATCCAATTATAAAAATTATTCAGTATAACAAACTTTTCCTTTACTCCCAAACCTTTGTTGCAGCAAGGTTTTACTGCATTGCCTCTTGATCGATCCAAATTAAACGAAGTGAACCAAGACAAATGAGGGGCGGAATTTTTCCGGATTTTATTGATCGTTCATTCTAGGGTTACTGAAGCTGCATTGGGTCGATAAGAGCGAAATTGTTTCATATTTTAAACGTTTCTGAGTGTGCGTGGAACTGGGAAAATGGAGCTGCCATACTGTTGCCATTAGCCAATGAAATTTTACCAGCCCTCTTCGTCAGTTTGAAAAACAAGAACACGATGTTCGTAAATTTTTGTAAATAATCTCAGACGGCACTGAAATATCACTCGCATCCATTGAGGAATGCTATAAGCTATTCATATATGGACACGCCGAACTAGGACAGTTCTCGCATATAAAGACGTACTGTACCTCAAGCTTAGGCAGCTTGATAAAAATGATAACTTCTTTTGTCTGTATTAAAATACAGTACTGTGTGCACTAGGATGACAAATGTCCATTCGGAATGTCAAGATTTGAGTGCGAAATTATTAAAATGAAAATTGCTATTCGAACGATAACATTTATCAATTTTTGCTAATCGTTGAATTGAAATTCTCGTTTGAAAATCGTTCAAATTTTGTTCTCCCCACAAAATACATAAAATATATGCATGAATGAACAGAAGTCTGAATGTAAAATAATTTACAACATCCAATTGAAACTCAATAGCTTGAACCTCCTTACGTCGAATAACTCCCTGTGTCGAATTTTTTCCGAGTCCGTATCTGAATTCCATAATAGGAAAAAATGCATAACAATAAATCACAACTCGAAAGCTCTCCCCATCAAAAACCTCCATAAATGGAATTTCACAGAGGCTTTTTCGCAAGCATTTGATGCAAGAAAGAGAAAAGCAACGAAGATTCAACTCAATTTGTTACTGAAAGGAAGTGAAAGACTGATTGGGCAAAAGAACCATAAGTTCAGCATCGTATAAACTCATTCAAGAACGAATTTGAAACCCAGCAAAAAATATCACCAATTATTATTTTGCTCAATTATTTCTTTGCCTAACAAACTGCTTGTTTCCCCAAGTCTAAACCCACCAAACTCGAATTTGTTCGCTGGTTGGTACAGTACCTTGAAGTTGAAGTTCAACTCAGAGAGGTTCGCGATTGTAGGAAGTTTGCATATGAATCAGTTATTGACTCATCGTCGTGTACGGTGATCCCACATTATTCACCCTGTCAGATACGCGAGCGTCATCTTCGAGGGAATCTGTGAGTCTCGAAAGGAAACTGAAAAGCGATTACTGAACACTCGCCAGCGGAAGATTTGAGCGACATCTTACTATAGAGTAAAAAACTTTGTGCCGAAGACGTTCACTCTAAAGGTAGGAGTCACTAAACGATCGATGGTTTCGATCGCAAGTGTGGCGCATCGTGTGTGGTGTGTGCACACAGTATTTTAGAAGCATTCGCCGCTTGAACAGCAGTTTCATGAATGAACAGTTATTTCCTATTTTTTTAAACATCGACGTGCTTCTTCAGTTGCGTCTTGAGCTATTGATGCCTTCTATAAATTATACAGAAGGACCTCCTGACCTCCATTACTGAAATTTGAGCAGAATGACGCGGAATTCATTCCATAGCGCAGGGCACGTTTAAACAAACGGAGCATAGATTCAATCCATATGCTCCAATGAATCACGAAAATACGAAAGGAATAAGCTCGACATGAAAGCTTCATAATATCCCCATTGAATCCATCACCCTTTCGGCAAGCCCTTTGGGCAGTTCAGGCCTTCGTGCGAAAAGTGGGTTCACGTTTTGTAAAAAGCGGACCTGTATTGTCAACTCGAGGTCGAAAGCGTGTACGGCTTCAAGCTCATTTTCACACAAACGCAGATGTAGTGGAACTACACGTACTATACAATACAATACAATACAAAAGCGTAGAAAGGAGGGAAAATGTATGAAATAAAATTGCCACTCACCGGCCAGGGCGATTAATATGGTCGCAAAAGCGATCAGCATCTTCGGAACTCGCGTCATTTCCGCTCTGACTTATTGCGTATCGTCGAAATTGCCAATGTTGATTGGTGGTGTTGTTTCACTCGCTCGGAGTATCTCCACATAAAACGTCAGGGCAGAGGTTTTGCTCACTCTTGTTTATAGTGTTGATAATAGACAAAGAACAGAGAGAAAGGAGACTTTTTATTACCTCTCTTTCACTTTTGGTTTGTGTGTAAAAATAAGACAAATCGCATGCGGTGTGAGCCCAACAAAAGAAATGAAAAGCACACGGAATCTGAGGTTCTGAACTCAAAAATGGTGCACGTGATGGTACAGTACCACCAGTGGTACTTCGGGGCTTCCGTTTTACTGTATGCTACATGGATTGAAAAAAGGCTTCACAATCAGATGTACTGATGGAGACTCGTGTTCTCAAAACGTCGATTCGAAAAACGAGAAAAAAGGAGTGAAATATATTTTTGTAAGAAAATATTTAAAATGCCGGTCGTTTGAGTATCTTAAAAAGTGATTTGTTTTCTCTACAAAAATGCGAACGATTTTGAGTGCCAACTGATGTGATAACCCTGCTTTTTTCGATTCTGCAAGGATACGCAATTGTTTTTGCATGAATAATGCCTAACCTATTTTTATGGCTCAGACAATAATGAGCCGGATGCACCTAACATCTTGAAAAAAATGGATTCGATGCTGGAAATTTCGAAGAAAAAGAAGACCTGAACAGGTATTATTGGCATTGTAGAATAAAAAGAAAGCAAGCAATACAATTGGGATATACTTTAGAAGTGATTAGCTTATGTCTATGGTAGGTTCTATTTTCAAGGACAGTGTCATAATTCATTATAACCTATTATATTTGTTCATCCATAGACATAAGCGAATCACATCTCAAGTATCCTATTTTTTATTGCTTGCTTTCTCTTTGTTCTATCATGCCAATAATACCTGTTCAGATCTTCTTATTTTTCGAAATTTCCATCATCGAATCCATTTTTTCACAAGATGATAGGTGCATCTAGCTCATTATTGTCTGGGCCAGAAAAATGGGTTAGGCATTATTCATGCAAAAACAATCGCGTACCCTTGCAAAATCGAAAAAACAGGGTTATTGCATCAGTTGGCCCTCAAAATCATTCGAATTTTCGTAGAGAAAGAAAATGTCAATTTCGAAAAGCCGGATATAGGTGCTGGATTTGAATGGA
>CAJPEX010002003.1:11184-42749 GCA_905338405.1 Notodromas monacha
AAAAAAAAAAAAGGTATACATCTTACAAAACAGGGACAAGATACAAAAAATCTCGGACTTGGTTCCGATTCTAAAGATTCGCAGTAAAGAGAATTAGTTAGGGTGTAGTAACAAACCCCCAGGCAAGGGCACCGTTAGCCTGGGGAACGTTACTACTTACCTAACTCAATTCTCTTTACTGACCCGAAATCAATTATAATCCCGACCCACCCAGAATGAAAAAGCGGATCCATGTCCAAGATCCCGCTAAATATTTGAGGGTGGGGGATCCTGGTAGGAACCTATGGGACAGTATTCGCAGTAAAGAGAATTGAGTTAGGTAAGTAGTAACGTTCCCCAGGCTAACGGTGCCCTTGCCTGGGGGTTTGTTAATGCAGTTGTGCCCCAGGATGAGAATGTAATTATTTCATTCCCCAGACTGTGTTCCCATTTCGGAAAATATGCGTATTGGATTGCATATTTCCATAGACTTCCATTTGGGAAATGTCCTCGAAAGATCAAGTAAAAATGCAGTTCTTCACTTTAAAAAATACATAGAAACTGCCGTATTGGCACGAAAATTAATTGTAAAAACAAATACTGTACACAAAACCCTCGCGGGGCCTAGCAATGAAAAACTAATTCATTGCGGTTTTTTCTCGGAGTGATTTTGTTTCGTTTCTCAGAATGATGAATGTGTTCATGCGAATCGAACGTTCTCTTGAGATAATGTTGTAAAATCTTAAATTCGTTTTGAGGACTATAACTTTTTGTTTGCCAAAAATGCCAATTCTTCTCATTGGATACATATCACATACACTTCTGAATTTATTCGTCTTCATTTTGCTGATTGAAGGCAGGCAATATACTGTTCTGCACTGCTTCTGTTTTCATTTTCTTGTGAGAATACAATGCAGAGTTTATCTTCTAATTTACAGTAACAGAGATGTCATCACTTGACAAAATATTTTCCTTCATCTGATTTAGCTTAAGGGTTGATTATTCGAGGTACGTTGGAAATATAAAAATTAATAAGAAAATATAAATAACAAATATCGGTAGATTTAAAATCAGGGACAGTCAAGAATTTTAATTTTAAGTGCCCCGCAACAAAACAATAATGGTTTCATTGCAAGCGTTCCGTTGAGTGATTCACGTTTTCAATCTTTCCTGCCTAACAAACTTGTTGAGAATCCAATTCGTGAACCACATTGTGTTCTGTACGGAACTGGATCGATTTCTTTACAAAAAACACTTTGAAATAATTTTAATTTTGTTCACATCTTCCGCACGAGCACCTCGCACGAAAACGTTTCCAAATGCGCGAAGGTCCTAAAGAATTTCGAATATTTTCCACAAAAAAAGCTCAGAAAAGTTGCTTTTGAAAAACGCGATTTCACGTTCAACAGCTAAAAAAAAGAAGTACCGTAATGGGCAAAAACTTCATGGCTTCTATGTCGGACGCAGAAGAATGCAACATGCAAATGCCATTTAACACATCTGGCTGCAACATTTCGAACCAACGATTACCCTTGACACGACTTGGTGCGGATTATTACCTAACATTACTGGTCTGAATGACGTTCAGTACCAGCATTTTTTTGCAGTACTGATCTGTAAAGCACAAGTACTGTAACGCAAACTGGCTCCATTTTTCTCTGCATATAGCAAAAAAAGCAAAAAAACTGCATTGTCTGCCACGCTCGATCAAATCCTTGGAGCATTCTTGTCTTCAAAGTGAACTGAAATTAAAATTTCATGAATAACGTAAAAACGCACACCTTAAAAAGTTTTAGCCAGTGATGTTTGTACCTGCAGTATTATGGATGTCGATTCTATTCGTCAGAATTCCTACAAAAGACAATTGTGTTTTTTTTTAACAGAGGGCTTCTTTCATGTTCAGTGACGCTTGTTCAATACCGTAATAACATGACAAGGCTTCCAGAAAGTGACAGAACCCTTTTTGTTATTGTGAGAAAATGTCTTTGTTTATTTGAATATTCCTCTAAAATGAGGAGAGAATGACGGCGAGTTTCTGAAGCATTCTAAAGTTTACTAATGTAATTTATTCGTAGAATTATCTCACTCAATTATGCTTTACTCCGATGCCGCATGAGTTCAGCGAGATTTGAACTTCTTGTCTTCATGAGAAGATGATATAGCATATAGGCAAAAAGAAATTCTCCGATATTCGAAACTTAATTTCTTCCAGCCGAACTGCGTAACGGAATGCAAATCAGGTTCCCTGAGGGTATTATCCACCCAATTACAAGCATCCGTTCAATCAAAGTTTTTACTTTAGGAAGCGAGAAACTTTCATGTGGGAAGTTGGGCCCTTCACCTTAGGGAACAAAGAAATTCTTTGTGCATTCCCCCTAAAAGCTAAAAAAAAAAAAAAAACTGCCGAGAGGCTAATTTGTTTGCAAATTAGCTTCTGCTCAGAAATTTGAATCCTCTTGCTGATATTCCAGTCTGAGGATGAAGCCTTCTTTTCCATATTTTAATTTTTTTAGAACTTTTGCACGCTGCACGTGAAGGATTAAATCTCGGAACTCTTTCAGCATGTCCCGGAAAATTTATCATGGAAATTAAGAGATACATTCGATGCGCAAATAAAATTTGTTTCTTCAGTTTGATCAGCATTTCATACCTAAGTTTATTTTTCATCACACGCTCAAATTATCATCCTCATGACGGGTATTTTTTGAAGCTTTTGGCAATACAGTATTTTTTTTATTCGCAAACAAACTCGAATGATGCGTGTATTGATTTCCTGCTATCAATTTTATCGGATGTACCACTTTGAATTTTTTAAAGTTTTACACTGTGTTAAAATTACTCCCCTTCGAAATTTTGAAAAAATTATTTCGTTTCGTCCTCGTGCCCTACTGGTGTCATTTAAAGTACCATAAACTCTTTCTTTTTGCATGAAAATAACACATATCAGTTCCAATCATCGAAAAGCCTACTGTTTCGGGCACACTTTTGCTGCATTATACATTATTTTCTTCTTTGAAAAAAAAAAAAAAACAGCGCATGAGACGACTGACGAGTAACTCACGGAAGTCGTACTTCTTTTTTTGGCCTGAAAAAGGAGTTTATGATCGACCACTTCCGCTCGACGCGTCGCTCGGAAGAAAAAACAATATTATTTATTCATCGTTATTTTTATTTAAAAAATATATATATCACGTAGCATATAGGGTAAAACCGTGTTCGGGTTCCGTGGGTACAAAAGCCTGGGGGAAAAATGTTGCTCACGTTATCCAGCTAAGGATCGGGGCCGGGTCTCCGCGGGCCCGACACGTGACAACGACGCCGTCGGAGTTGAGGAAATGGATCCTCGACGCGGGTTCTGTCGTCAACTGCGGTCCTTGTACGTCCAACATTTGGCTATCTGCCTGCCACTTGCCTGCGGAAACACGACGACGACGACATCATAAATACAAGTACTTTCCCTGTTTCTCTTTTCAAAACCTCATACACGTACTTCACTTATTGCGCTATGCCGAAGAAAGGAAGACACAAAAAACCGAAAAGGAGGGTGAGGACTTTTCATTCTGCGAGGCCAGAATTTTCGACATCAACGATTTCTGCACGATATTGGCTTTAGATCAGGTCATAATTTTTGTCAAATTATGTTTGAAACGGGGGCGTTCAAAAAACTATACAATACTCTGACTTTTGGTGAGACAAACGGACCATCTCTTGAGAAATTTCCTTCTCTCTGCGCATACCGAGAATTCGGCCGCATGAAATGAAGTTGGTAACACTTTAAAAACTGAATTTATCAGGAAATGGACTGGAATATGCAATTGTTGAGTTTCATTCGAGGGCGAGAGTGGTAGAATAAATTCATTGGCAACATGTTTAAAAATGGACAGTAAAAAAAAACTTTCTAGCATTTTCAACTCGAAAAAAGTACAGTACTTTATAATGCTTATGAAAATTCGGATAAGATACAAAAACTTCACGAGAGGTGCTTCCTCGTGATATTATATATGGAGTCGAAAGTTGGATAATATCTAGAATATTTTTAAACTGCACATGTACAGAATATTTTTTGCCGAAAGAAAATAAATATCAGCTTCTTCAGAACTCTGAAGCTCTATTCTGAAATCGGTTCCAGTTTCGGTGTGAAAATTAAACTTCCGTTTTCGTTTTAAAATTTAGCCGTTAGAGTTTTGGTGAGCCAAACATTCCCTATACGTATAATTACAAAAGTTTAAGGAGATTTATCCTGAACTTCGCGGAAAATGAACATACTGGTAAATTTCTTCAACATGTTTTCAAAATAAGCTTCTCTTACCTCCGGAATAGAAGGCAAGGATGATGATGAGTTTCACCACGCGTTTCTGCCACATGACCTTTGTTGCAAATGAGATCATTGCTTTTTGTGGGTCAGTCCTGCTTGAGCAGAAAATCTCCAGCTTCAACGCGAATTCTGACACATCACTGTTATCGTAAAACTCTCATTTTTGCTCATCCATACCGCGAATCATCGATTACCAACTTGGTCACTTTTCTGAAATAGAAAGGAGAAGGCGATGTTTAGAAATAGACCCGGAATGCTCTGAACAGAAGACCAAAGAAATTGCAAAATATCTTCACGCGCATGGTAGCCATTGGGGGTTTTCTCCAAATCTTGATGCTGATGTACTTCATGATTAGTTCATGAAAATAATTGAATTTTCTACATGTTAATACCTTTGTGATGCAGTTTTTGGATTGTTAACAGTTGGGCAGTGGAGGGCTCTTTTTTGTTGCATGCCGGAGTCAGGATTTTTCAGTGGGCGGCGCATTTCAGTTTGACCCAAGGTCACTGAAATGCTCCCATGTCGAGAAGACCCAAGTTGGCACACATCTGGGAGGGATATTTTCTATTGATTTCAGAATTCTTCCATGCAAATCCTATGCCTGGAATGCAGAAAAAAAAACGCCACCCAGGAGGAGATTTTCTTGAATTTTTCATTCAAAAATTTCTGCAGGATTAGAAAAAAAAGTTTGGACTTCTCTGAACTCAGGCCTTGCTAAAAAAAAAAGAGGGTTTTTCATTTTCAGTGCTCAGTTGCACAAAATTTGCAAAAATATCTAAATAACTTTGCCTCACAAGGGTTAAACAAAAGAAAAATGTCGATGAGAAAGTTAACTATAAGGGTGGTTAGACCCAGCAAAATTGATTCAAGGATGTTTGAGATGCATTGGTTTTACACATATTGGCCAGGGATTGACTGAAAATTTATTTACTTAGGGAGTTTTTGACTTGAGGAGATGCAATGTTGTTTGGGAACCAGAACTTCATGTCCCAGCTAGGACCTGAGTTCTACTCTAGGTACAGTTTTTCTTCACACATGCACTTCCCATGGATGTACCACTTCTTCAAAATTATTTATCCTGACATTCAGGCAAAGGATAAGAAAGTTTTTTGCTTTAATTAGGTCATGTAACTGAAGCATAAAATGGCTGAAATGTATAAAAACCCAGCATTTTCAATTCCCCAATGATCAGTTCTCTAAATTAGCTCTTAGCATGAGCATCCTATAAATATAACCCCCAATTCTTTTTTTCCTTGTATTGAATCCATTGCAATATTGTACTGTACCTGAATTTGTGTGTAAAAATTAATTATTGTTTTTTTCCAAGGTTTCATATTTTGTTTTTATTGTGATGTATTATTTTATTGTATTGTGTTTTATGTGGACTGTGATTATTTACCAATGAAGCAGACAAAATTAAGAATCTGTAATTAAGGTGCTCCCTTACTTACACATTCCCAGCGACAAACTGGCTCATCGCACTTTTTGATCATTTCTACCTAATTTTCCACTATGCTGTGATACAATCTTTATGTCGCAGGGATTATTTCCCCGACAGATGTGGATAGGTTAAACTGTAGTTCATATCATATTTTCCAGCAGGGCTGACCCTTGAAAGTGACATAAATCAGTTGACATGGAAGTCTCTCCAGATGATGCTCATTCTTCTCTACATCCGCATTCGCTCATAATTTTCTGATCTTTTTTGCACTGAAATCAGTGTTGCCTTTGATACTGGGGATATCAAAGATAATTTTGGCAACTTATCTGGACAGATTTCATCTCAACAAGATGCGCAACGTTCCACGTCTGTCTCGGCTTATTTCTCCGCACATTTCAGCACGCAATATACCAGGACTTTTAATACCCTTTCATCTCGAATGAAACTCATCCGTCTTTGGTTCCATTTTCTCTTATTGGTAGCACTCACTTTTCATCATTCTTTCAAGTCTACAGGTTTCCTAATAACGTATACGAAAAGTGCTTTTAGGGGAATTCCAGGAATGAATTGATGAAATTCGATTGAACTTCGATTCGATTGAACTAGATGGGCATTTCGTGAAAAGTCTCAAAATTTCACGATGAGCTTCATTTTTGAAATAGAATTTCAACTCAAATTCTTGGCTTTTGCATTCTACTGGAAAGTAGACCTCGTCTTTGAAGGAGCACTGCATTATTTCGAAGCATCAGCACTAGCACCAGAAAAAAGGAATTCTCATTAGTTCTGCGCAATGACTGAAATCTGATTCACGCAAAATAAATTTTCTCTCGAATTTGAGCAAGTATCATGGCCAATGGAAATCCTCCGACTCTTGAAACTGTCACTTTCGGCTATTAACTGTTGGAAAATTCTACAAGATATTTGATCCCACTCCATGCTATTGATTGCTCCCAGATTCAAAATGAATTTTCATTTTAATTTTTTCTCAAACTTGTAGAGTGACCTCGTAATAATTATAATGCGTTTTTTGTCTGTGCCAGAAAGTACATGAGGAAGTAGTTCATTGCTTTGAAAGTTCGGTGAAAGATTCAACCATTCCCTAGTTATCCGGGTCCGAATTCCGAAATGAAGAGACAATTCCGGATCCTTTTGGATGTTTCGTTGAAAAGGCTGCTCATTTGGAGGATCATTTGTTCAAGTTAGAATCAATCCATGGCGTGTCGGCTAAATCCAATAACTTTAAATCAAGGCAACAGAAAACAAACTCAAGCTTAGATATGATCGAATACATACTTGCAAACACGCGCTTCCATTCCAAAAAGCTGATAATTGACAAGATGACAACAATCCCCGCGGTCGTATCAAGTATCAGGACTTTATCAATACATTATTCGTTTCTGTGAAAAATTTGTGTGTGATTGTTCGAGAAAAATGCTGTATATGCTACAATACGCACGTGACTGCTGAGCTACATAAAATGTACTGACAATATTTAACCCTTGGGCAGCAAAGTCAAACTATTTTTGCAAAATTTTGTTGCACCTCAGACAGGTGAAGAAAAAAATGTCAACAGGGGGTTAAGGGCAAAGTTGGGAAAAATTCCAATGTTTTTCCCGGGGCACAGAAAATGATCGCGGGAAAATTGAAAAAAATGCTCAGTTAGGCTACCTGCTTTTTTGGGATTTACTGTATCTCAACTTTGCCTCAGCCCACCTGGAAGGGTTTTCCTGACCTTTAAAAATCTAAAAATTTGTGAGGATACAAAAATAATCCAACTCCGTCCTGCTATGGGAAAGAACCCTCTGCTGTCCAAGGGTAAAAAAAAAATCAATTTATATGCTGTTTAAGGTATATCAAACTCTACGCCATTGAGCAATGACAAACTGAGCAGAGCATATTTTTAAATGATGACTATTGTCCTGTAATTCAAAAATATTGAAAAATAAGGCAGATTAAATATTTGTTTGAAAATTCAAGCTTGATGATGACCTTGGGCCCTTGTTTGCCCATAGGCAAGCATATTGAGCGTAATTTTCTTTACTAATATTGCGGTTAAAATTGTAAGGTAATACACAGTCAAACCTCTGCAAGTCGAATTTCAAGACACCAGCAGGAAAATTTTATGCTCAAGAAGATTTCAAGTCACGGAAACAAGCATTCTTTTTTTGGAGGAAAGGAAGAAAAATTCCAGTAAATTATGATTGACAATATTCCAGGTTTCCAAGTGGTTTTCCAATGAGTTGAAAGTATACTGGACTTTGATGTAATGGCAAAGGGTCATTTGTCTAATTATTCTTTTGCTTCATTTCAAAAAATATCATGGTATATTTTTATTGGTATACAGTTGAACCTTGCTAAGTCAAACCTCCCTAAGTCAAATACCTCCCTAACTCAAATTTTTATTTGATCAAATCCCTGTCTAGATTCCCTTAGAAACAATGCATTAAAAGCCTCTTTAACTTGAAGTATTTTTCTCCGAAACCTCTGTAAGTCACACTTTTTGAGGCCTTTTGGTTATTATTTCCTTGAAATGTGAAAGAGAAAATAAATACAAGAAATGGTTTTATGCATCTTGAAATGAGGTGAAAGACCAATTGAACAATTTATCCACTGCCTTCAAGTTCAGCAAGCTGTAAACTCATTAAGAAGCAATTTTTGGCCCATGATAATCTCATCTACAATTCCCCAAAATTTCTTACTTTTCTGGGCAGCAAAAATGTTTGTTTCCTTCACTTAAAACCTCAAAAAATCAAAACCTCCCTACTGTAAGTCAAAGCCTCCCTAAGTCAATTTTTTCCCTGGTCACTAGAAATTTGACTTGATGGAGAGGTTCGACTGTATTCTATATCTTGTGTCAATGAAATAATAACCAAAAGGCCTCCAGAAAATTTGAATCATACAAGTTATTGTGTGGGAAAGAATTTGAGCTGAGGGAGGGGTTTTAATGCATAGTTCCTATATACAAGAATCAGAGAGGGAATTGAAAAAAACGACATACAGGGAGACATTTGACTTGAAAGGAGGTTTGAGTTATTTAGGTTCAACCGTAATTCCTTGTCCCACAATATCAGACACCAGATGGCGTGATGCAAATCTCATCCTTCCCTCCCTCGCTGAATGATCCCCAATAATAATCAGGATCCCCGTGTATGACGGGAAAGGCTGAAGTTATCTGGATTCGGCCCAGCCCAATTCTCGGCGTTGATTGACCGGTATTGTGCAGCCCGAGAAACTTGCGGTATCCAGGGGATTTTCTCGCAGGTCCCATCGGAGCCAGCTGCTGTCAGCACCTAGAATAACCAGTAGACTTGATTGGAGAGCATTCATGGTGCATGCGAATGGGGATCCGACGATGAGAGCCCCGAGACTAAGAAGGCACGTGTCGGCGGAAGTGCCAGGAAATGCGCGCCTTTTGCGTCGCAATTCCCTGCTTGCTGCTGCTGGTCGTCGATCCTTTGCCGATTCTTCTTCTCATTTTTGTTTTCGCGGATTTTTTTTTTGGACCAGATTATCAGAAAAGGTCCTCCTCTACAACGAAAAAAAAACAAACAAAGAAAAGACACACACGCACAAATACAGTGAGACCCCCAGATGCGGACATAATTGGTGCATCAAGAGTGTCCCCAAGTCAAAATGTCCCAAAGTCGAGTCTCATTTTCCCTTAGACTCACATTATATAAATTTTAATCAGTGTTTTATGTAAAAAAAAAATACTCACCGTCATTCCATGAAAATAAAAATGTTCTCCCACTTTAAACTGATTCCGTTCAAAATATTTCAATACAATATGCAAATTTGGGGAATTGAATTCTTATACCTCTGTAGAGAACATAGAAATGTTGGCATTCTCTGCAAAAATAACATTCAAGTGAAAAAAGAAGCAAGTCCCTCTCTGCTGGAGGTAATTTTTTTAATTAGCTAAATGGATGATAAATTGGTGAGATAAATGCCCAAGAACTTTTCTTACATACATTTTAGGGCTGGAAATACATGTTTCTTGTAATTTGGCCTGAAATGTATGTGCAGCTTTGTCACAAAATGTCCCTATGCCAAGTCGGTGTCCTCATTTCGGGCCTTTTTATTAATTTTTTATTAGAAAATAAGTGTCCCTATGTCAAATTGTCGGCAGGTCGCAGTGTCCGCATGTGGGGGTCTCACTGTATATAATGCACAGCCCAGTCACAAAATAGACATTCATACGAATGACTTGACAAACTGACATTTAAAACTTGAAGAGTACGGCTCAGCACCTTGAAAATAGCTCAAAAAGCATTAACGTGTCGGCGTCATTTCAGGAAAAAATTGAATAAATAAGTTTTACTTGAAATGATTCTTCCTTGAAAATAATAATCCGAAATGAAGCTTGATGTGAATTCAATTTCAATCATTATAGAAAAATGGGTAATTGATTTCTTCTCTTTTCCGGGAATTAAGGGGAATGAGGGACTTCATGAACTGTGTACGGTATAGCAAAACATTTTGGATATGTGATCATTTCTTTTACATTTGAAAAATCCAAGAAGTGCTATATGCAGGTGATTAATGAAAAACTGAAAAATATTTGCTGCAGAAATATTTGATTATACTGCCCGGAAATTTTGCAATGAGTGTGACATTCGATTGACGATCGACAGCCAGAACAAATTAAAGGAACGCATTTTTATTTTACAACAGTACCAGGACCGAACTTGATAAAGAAATTATGTTTTGTATTGTCATCCTTTGCATGGTTAATTCTGGCCTATGTACTCCGGTCATTTTCATCTCTCAACTTTACAGGCACTAACAATAAAGGCGGTTATGTTTTTTTTACCATAAGAGCAACACGTCTCCACACCGACACTGTCCAACTGACATATGTCAGCATCATTCTAAATTTGTGTACACTAAAATTATGGAAAAATGTAAAATAAATTCATGTCTTTGGTCGAGCCAGAATTTTTTCCTCGCAGATTCGGAACCCATTCCCTTGAGCATCATGCCCAACGAAGTCCCATTTCAGATTTCGTATTGACAGCCTGGTTTTTTTTAAAGGAGCTTAACATTCTGCATGATAGTCAGCTTTATTAAAAGACTATTTAGTGGAATCTTTATGACGCACCGAAGAGTGAACTCTGACGATTCCTGAAAGTTTTTCAACAGAGGCAACATTCGTAATTCATCTGGAAAATTTACCCCGAAATAAATAAGTCAGGCCAGTTAGTCAGCTTTCGTTACACTAGAATTTCTAAAATTTACCCAAATTACAGACGCGTATTTTTTAAAATCTGAAAAAGAATAAAATAAGCTCCCTCATATTTTATGGCGAATTAGATGAACATTTGAGTAAACTCCGTCAAAATTAAAATGTAAAATGGTCATCAACTGTCAACTACAGGGAAAATCACATATTAGTTTCAATATTAATCCATATTCTTCGGATAAAGACGGCTACAGCTGAATAAGGGCTTAAAACAACCCAATTTTCTTCTAAATTGAAAAAAAAATTGAAAATGCCACTCAAGTGCTGTTTAGTTAAAATCGCCGGATGAATCGTTTTCCTTTCAAAAATAAAAATTGCCTTTCGATATTGGATTGAATAAAGTGAATATATAATGAATTACAATGTTTCCGAGGGCCATAGTTCTGTTCAATGGTCAGTAAAAAACTCACGAATTGCAGAAGAAGCCATCGCCTCAATAATAAAGACGTGCGACTGGGTTTATTTTAGAAATATTAGCATGAACCAATGCTCGATAATAAAAAAAAAAAGCGAAAGAGAACTGAGCAAAGCAATATAGAAGGGATTTCGTCAAGCAGTGAATAGAAAATCATCTCCTCAAGCATCCCATTGGGTGACCATCACTACGTACGTATATATTGGACTGAAAGGAGCCAACCTCTTTGAAGTTAATTCAGTCACCAGCGGAATCATGCGGACAATTGAAACAATCACCTCGCGAGAAGGGGGGGACGACGAGCAGAATAGAACCCCGAAATTCGCGCCCACTTCTCGGGTTCATCCCTGATGCCCCGCAGGACGGGGGCGGCAGTGAGTAGGGCGAGCTGGCCGCCGGCGACGATAATTGGGGCGTCGAATCCCCCTAGGGGCATTTCCGGGCACAGCACGCGGTGCTTTCGTGAATTGGATGCGACAGTGGCCTCAGGGCGACAGGGGTTAGGGAAAAAAGGTCTGAAAACCGAATCGGAAGTGAGGGAGGCAATGCCAGGAACACCTCCGGAAGTTTTCTTCTTTTTTTTTTTTTTTACTCCATCACAGTATTAGCATTGCCTCTATAAGAGGTGGTGCACTTGGTGTGACTGAAAAATTATCGTATTTCAATCTGATTACTTTCGCATTAGCCGTAATAATTTCTTTTATTTAAATGCAATCCCTGAATAACATGATCGTATTTCAATCTGATTACCTTCGCATTAGCCATGATAATTTCTTCTATTTAAATGCAATCCCTGAATAAAATGATCGTATTTCAATCTGATTACCTTCGCATTAGCCATAATAATTTATTTTATTTAAATGCAATCCCTGAATAAACATCTGGGAAGTTAGAACCCATACTATTCAGAAAACAGCATATTTACTCGCGACCTTTTTCATTTTTGAAAAAAAGGTAGACCAAAAAGTACGCACTGTGTCTGTTGACTTGAGTACCCACTCTTCCTACAATTTCACCAAAATATTTTGTTTGCTACTTTCGTGGCAAAAAAAATTAAGAGAGACAAGCAAATAGTGTACAGTATGATGAAATGCATTCTCCTGTAATTTGAGCATAAATTAATAATTTGGCTGCTATGAGTATCAAACTCCAATTTTTCCCACTGTAAACTGTGGTGCGTGTTCTGTGCTGGCTCAGCCTTTAATAATTTTTAAAATAAGTTTTTTTATGTAATATTATAGCTCGAAAATGAACGGACAATGATTATGCGTGGTTGCCTGGAACTAAAATAATGTAGGCATAATTTTTAAAAAGAGAAAACACGGCAAATTCTGGAAAAGATATTTTCTTTAAATATAACGGACTAAATATTTTATTGCTCCAAAATTCAGAGTAGTATCAAAATATTTTATAAATTCCTGATTATGATTATCCTTCCTCGTTTCAGCACTTTATTCTGAACTGCAAACATTCCAGTTTTTTTATGATTTGGCAGTTAATTGTACGGAATACTGTATTTATCCTTTATGCCTAGTTGGCATGACAATTTATTCATCTTCTAGGAATTTTCATGACACAAATTTAAATATTAAGTAAATCAGAACACTCCAGAACTGGTATGTAATGTATAGTTGGACCTCTTTCCATCGTCCGAGCGCATCATGGGAATAAATCTGCTTATTCTTTGTTTTCGGGCCTATTTTTCATGCCAAAAGATCAGATTATGCAAAAAAATGTTCTTTTTAATCTTGCAGTTGAGAAAAATAATTTTATTCAATTTTCGGGGGACTCTTTCCACATCTGTGATACCAACTTAATATGCTGTATTCCCCAACATAATCCCAAGGAAAAGTGTGATCCAACATGTAGACATTCCAACCAATAATAAGGAAAAGGTTCAAGCACCAATCATATTTGCATACCGTGGCCCCATTGTAATCAATAAGGATATAATTGAGAAAGAAAGCTCTGGTAACAGCGAAATCTACAAAAAGCCCAACTCGGAGTTCATATCGTTTTCCCGTCGGGGTTAAAATTTCAAACTTATGCAACAAAAGATTCGGAGGGAATAACAGCAAAGGAACTGCAATTCGTTGTGACGTTTTCCGTGAATGCATCATGTCTTTCTGAAATTCATCCCAGATCAGAATGTAGGCAGCAGAAAATGCATGCGTGGGACAGTTCTCGTCTATATATCCGAAAACAAATCCCGTAAGACTCAAGCACTCGCGTATATGCGTATACGTGCACTGGCTCACGGGAAAATGCTTGCCAAAGAAGCCCGGATCACGGCGCACTACTATCCTTATATACTGTCGGGTTTATTTCGAGTGATTTCACGTAGTTGGAACGACCAGAATGCGTTTTCCTCTTTTACGCATTGAAACGGGTTTTCCGTTATTATATTTTTGGAGAGTTCTTTTTTTTTTTTTTGCTGCTGGAGAAGCGAAGGGTGCGTGCAAATAACATGGAAATGTTATTCGGCGCGTCCGTCGCAGACGGGACTCAATTTTCCCTTTGATACATCTCTAGCAGACTAGTTTCGCATTCATGTCTTGGACCATAGACGGTATGTGCTGTGTAATGTTTCCAATCACGATTTGCTTCGTTTTTTTTTCTTCTCCAGCAGAGAAGGATTTGGGATGTTTGGAAGGAGCTGAGCTGGATTATTAGCTTGCAGTCGGGGAAGGACATGAAACGGTATTCGGGCGGAAATTGTGCATTGGTCATGTCTGGAATGGCAGTATTTCACTTGCAGGGATTGAGAAAGAGGCTCATTTCCGACTTTATTTGCGAGGGATTTTGAGCAGGCTTGCATTTTCTCGACTGCGACGATATTATTGCGTGTTTATGACTGCGTTCTCGTGCTGCTTAGTTGTAAAAAGACTCCAACCTTGAAAAGGAATTCATGGCATAGAAAATTTTTCGTATGAAAGCAGGCAAATGCAGCAAGACATTTTTGTATTTTTTGTGTTCTGAGAATACTATTTCATATTGTTCACTTGCAAGGTCATAATTAAACTTCTGAAAGCTGTGTAATCTGTTGAATTTTATTTAACCCCTGGAAAGCACAAGGCCGTTTCCCATTATCTAGAGTAATGCCTTTTTTTTTAGGCTAAAGCATTTTTGCTTGACCGCAAGTCACCAAAACAGCACCTGGAGCAAAGTTTTGCATAAGCCAAGTGAAAAAATTACAATGTCCAAAATACAAAGTTAATATACTGTGCCTAAGGGCTGGAAATGCATCTTTAATCCTCCAGTCAAAGGAAGAGGATATCTTCATCTCTTAAATTTTGTGCTCAAAACAAGAGAAATTTGAAAGAAAAGATTAGACTGATCAGCAAAACGGAAAAGTCTGTTTTTTTCTCTTTGCTCAGAAAATGTTTGCTAAATTACAAAAATCTGTCAAGGAAATGTTTCTGCAACATTATCTTTGCCTAACCCTTGTGTGGATAGCCAGAATATTTTTGCTAAATGCTGCACCCATGAAACCTACAAAAAAAATGTATTTTGAACCAAGTCCTAAGTTGCATGGTAAAAAGTCCAATACGCTTTCATAACCCTGCAGAAAATCGTGCCTGAAAAAAATCAGTGAGTGGTATTTTTTTAATGTATTTGTAGAGTAGGATGAACAATGGAGATTTCTGAATACAATTGGATATTCTCTTTCTCAATTCCCCTGAACTTAGGCCTTACCAACCCAGGCGCATTTCAGTGACATTCAGTCAAACTGAAATGTACCTCCTTTCTGGATAACCCTGACTCTGCTGCTATATGGAGAGAAACCCTCTGCCACCTATGGTTAACATTGAAGAAAAGCTTTAGTTTGTTCTCCTGAAAATCCTTCAACTTGAGCAACTCAGCCCAGAGGGCATTTTGGGGACCTTTGGTCAAACCAAGTTTCATCTGTGAGCATTAAAGAACCCCTGGGCTTTGCATAGGGTGAAAATGCACCTACAATCATCCACGGGGTAAAAGAGTTTTTGCTCTCACAAAACTGTAAAGCACATAAAGGATGATTCTAGACATATTCACCAGTTCAATATTTTTTTTTTATTTTGTCATGCCCGTTGATGACTTAGCTTGACATTTTAAAAGCAAACCAAAACTTGAGCTAATGTTGTGCAAGAAAAGAATCTTGGGTAACCAAAGAAGGTTACAGAGCTTTTGAAAGAAAGGTATACACTATACAGTCAACACCCACACAACAAACCTCCCGCACCGCAGATTTCTGCACAATGGACAGCCTCTGGAGGAGGCTTTCCCCATGTCCAGTCAGCTGCCGGTCAGTCAAACTACTGTTGCACACCTGCCAGCTGTCAAATGTTGGTCAGTCCAATGGCCAGCCAGGGCAGTGCTTGGTCTCCTGAATCCCCAGTCACCAAACCACTGTCATGGTCACCCAATTGTCAGGGCACCCCAACAATTGAGTGACTAGGATCCCATTGATTCTGATATCCTGGTTGCAGTGTCTTTTGAGGCTTTGGTAAGCAGGATGGTTTCCTGGCACAGATTATTTTTTTGGCAAAATTTCAGCAATGTTAGGTTAGGTTAGGTCAGTTTACGTTAGTTTAATGTAGGTTAGTTCAGGTTAGTGTAAGTTAGTTTAGGTTAGCTTAGGTTAGCTTAGGTTAGTTTAGGTTAACTTAGGTTAGTTTAGGTTAGGTTAGTTTAGGCTGGGTTTGATGAGTTTTTTTTTTTGTGAAAATTTTTATAAGATTAAATTTTGCACAAAAAATATTCTGTGGTAGAAAATTTTTCTGCTCACCAAAGCCTGGAAAGACACTGCAACCAGGATTGCAGAATTCAATGGAATCCTAGTCACCCAATTGTTGGGGTACCCCAGCAATCAAGTGATTGGACTGTGGTTTGGTGACTGGGGATTCAGGAGACCAAGCACTACCCTGGCTGGCCATTGGAGTGACCGGCATTTGATGGCTGGCAGGTGCACAACCATGGTTTGACCAACTGGCAGCTGACCAGGTACTGGCTTTACCTCCTGTGCAGTGAAGTAAATCTGCCAAACAGGCTTCTGTTGGTTTAAAATTGATGGAACTGTGCAAGGTAACAGTTTTAATTTTCTAATAATTGAATTTGCATAACAGACATTTCACACAACATACTAGTCTGTTGCACAAATTAAGTCCATTGTGCAGGGGTTGACTGTACCTATTTTGAGGAGTTATGGTATTTTTTGGAATTATAATGTACTCATTTTGAGGAGTCAATGTTTGTCATTTTCAATCATCAAATGGTGTGAAAGCTAGTCAATTTCTTATTGATCAATTTTAGTAAATACCAGGATCATTACTTGAGCACAATTATTTGATCCCACCTCAAGCAAGAATGCCTTCAAGGAATCCCCAAATGGGCTCCTGTGAAGCTAAGAACCTTCAAAGCAGAGGAATTTGAGACTCTTCTATGTAACGAAGGACCTTTAGTAGACGGCCTCCATGAGACTTGAACGTCGTGTCTCATTATCGCGCGGAATTCCGCTCATTTTTGAAGTCAAATTAGCGGTAATCTCCCTAAAATGGGTCGGCCAAACTCAATCAAGCGCAACCTTTGAGGCAAGTTCACCATCATGAAGCAGGAATCATATTAAACTCGACAAAGGGCAGCTTAATTTTCACCCTTGTCTCGAGCTGAAAAGAATTTCGTCACTAGCTTGTCGATTCACGTCATGTTTTCTTCTCGAACCCATAATCACTGTCATAAAAGTGCCATTACTATGCATTCTTTCTGTCTTTGAAAAAGAGGAAAAAAAGTTCCCTCTCTCCCACACAGCCAGTGTTTCATGAACCTAGAATGAGCTTTGCTTTTTCGAAAGGAATCAAGCTCAGATTTCGTCCTTAGATTCATTAAAGTTTTTGATCGAAAAAGCCATTCGATGTTTGGCCCCAAGAGCGGACCTCAGTGTTCATTCCTGTGTGGGCCACTTCACATCAGATTATGACCTCATGATAAGGATTCGAAGCTGAATTCTCCTAAAACACCGGGAAATGTCCCCCGCTTCCATTTTTCATTTTATGTCATAAGGCGTATATACAGGGTGGACCAAAATATTTAAGATCAATGTCTATCCAGAAGATTGGAGATGCCGCCTTTAAAAGAAAATGTACATTTATTTTTTGTTATATGAGTGTGAAATTCTTGAAATTCAGCATGCGTGGTGTGAATCAGGTTGCCGAAGAGTTTATCAAATGACTTCTACTAATTTTTCTCGGATTCTGCCATTCATAAGATTCTCGAATTTAATACGATTTTGTTTTAAATTATTCGAACACGAACAAAATTGTTCAAGAATGCATTACTTCTTCATTTATGGGGAACACAATCAATTGTGCACACTTTTCATAGCATGGTGAGAAACAAGCATCTTTTAGCATTTTTAGCTGCTCAGTATCAGTCTGATGGACAAATTATCAATGATTATTGCATGGGGCAAATCATTTTTATAATGTAAAGAATTTTGGCAATATCATTGAATCAAGTCGTTTTGACAGCATTTTGTTTATTGTTTGCTGATTCGAAAAAATCCCATTTCGGCGTTTATGCATTTTCAACAAATGATTGGCTTGATTATTTATATCAGCAGTGTATTTTTTACGTTTATAATTTATCTGCGCACTGTTTTTCAAAACTAGAGAGGGCTCATTCAAAAATTTCACATTAATGAATACCCCTTCGAAAAATGATTCCAACTCCTGTAATTCGAATCATTTTCAAAACCAAAGAATTGTGCCTTATTTCCAAATCAGATGAACATTCGGACAATTTTTAAATCTGATATGATGACCAAAGGAATTCATCTAAATTGATTCCTGCAACAGTTTTATTTTTAGTTCAGTGCACTTTCAATTCAGAGTTCAATTTTCAAGTTTTTTTTGTTGCTCCAACATGTCATATTCACACTTGAAACATCTTTTTCAGAAATCAAACCATAAACGTAGGGCATGTGTGGTATTTGCGTTCAAACATTTTAAAAAATAAAAAAACTATGGAAACGAAAATGCATGTTTTATCATCAGTTAACTTTGCCAATTTCACATTCAGAATCTCGAAAGCATTCATAATGCAAATCACGTTCATTTGGCATTTTAGGTGTTCATATAAGCCTTTTTAAAGTACATTTTTGTGCGGAAAAATCCCGCCCAATCCTGGCTAATGAATGAAGAACTCTATTAAGGATTAAGATCAAAGTTTAGACCTGATGCCAAATGAAAGTAAAAATGTATGATGACGTATTGATGCCGTCATATTTACATACCAATTACAATCATGAAACCTTACTTGGTATTTGTTAGGAAGAAACTTACCTTAACATAAATATGTTTGAATTTTTGCTAGTGGATCAATTTATTAATTGAATAAAGTAAAGTTCATAATCATTTGGAAATAAAAGTCAGAATCAGCCTGGGACTATGCCGGGGAACCTTATTATGGTTTCCCTGATTTAAATTAGAAGTATATTTCAAGATATTTGTCCCACAAAGATAACACACAAATAGTAAGCTATTCAACAATACAACACTCAACAGAACTCCACTGATATTAGTAGATTTCGCAATTTCGGCAAATATGCACAGTTCAGAGGTTCAATTTGAAGTGTCTTTGGTAATTTTGTTGTCCAGTGAAATTGGGGGGAGACGGAAATTGTTTTCTGGTTTTCTTTTGCTGAATTGCTGTTGTCCTTGGTGAGTTCCTTCCTTTTGAGGGTTGGAACTCTTATCAGATTTCCGTGGTTTTTTATAATTCCTTTTAATTTAATTTTAGCATTGTTTGGTGTGCGGCGGTTTCCCAACAGTATTTCCAAGACATTCGTTGAAAACTGCCGACGTTCAGGAACACTTCATTATTTCAGTTGGCATATAAATGTGAGAAATCCATGAAGAATCGTTACCATTCGTCTCCAGAATTTTCGAACCACAATACGGTAAAAGCGTTATTGTGTGTCGATGCAATAACGTGATAACGAGGGAAGCTGAAATGACTCTATATTTAGATAAAGCCATCATGGGTTTGAAAAGGCATACTTCTTTCTTTGTCTCTCTCTCTCTCTCTCGTCTCCTTTGTTACTTTTATTTTCGGTCTGGGGTTTTCCCTTTTTTTTTTTTTTTTTTTTTTTGGTTCAACGAAGAGGGTCGGTTTGTTGCTATGATGAGGGTATTTTTCTCGAATCAAGGCAAGATTTCTCTTAGTAGCTTATGGAAAATCAAATATTTTTTTATCCCACGCAAAAAAATGTAAAAACAAATAAACTTGAACTGAAAAACAGTTCAAAAAGAGCTTACACAAAAAAGAGCGGTAAATAATAATTTACATTTCAATATAATTTCTTCCAATAGATTTATTGAAGCAGAAAACGGATTCCATTTTTCTCAATACATGAATTCTTGGTCAAACTTCCATGAATGGATTCTGCTACAGGAAACTCACTTCCAATTTTAAAAAACTTGAATTTTTAAATCATTTTCTGGTAAATTTAAGAATATTGGAATTTTTATTCCACGTGTATTTCCATAGTGCCATGAGGTTTGTCTTTATATAGCCAACTTATTTGCTTAGAGACAAAATATTGGCCAGATGTGGGAAGTCTGGGTTTGTTTTCCTGCTGAGCATTATAGTCAATTCAATGGTATATAGTTGAAAAAGATTTCAGCAAGTTACATGTTCAATTTCAGCTCCCTTTTTTGTTGAAATGAGGAGAGGATGTTCTTAAGGTAGGTGATTATTATTTAAAGATAGAACAGGTTGCATGTGAAATCATTATGAACTGCAACATTTTCAGCTCAAGTAAATATGGACCAAGCTACAAATACAGGTGGTACCCTGCAATTCAACCCTAATCCATTGCTATGTGAGGGTAAAATTTCACAATGGTCAAATTGCAAGACAATGCCAAATTTGATGTTTTCTGCATCAAATATGACATTGTGAGTCTCTCTGCAGTTTCAATTGTGAGGCATGAGGTCAAGTTACAAGTCAACATCCCAGCAATAAATTTGACTGTCAAATTGAGGGATGATTGAATTGCAGGACATCAAGTTGTGAGGTACCACCTGTACTGGAATGCTCTGAAGTTCAAGAAAGTCAAAACAGAGATTTTACTTGTCCATGCAGGTTGCAAATTATGAACGGTTCATTAAACATTTTTTCATAAACTAAAAAAATGACTAAAAACATTCTATTTGATCTGATATCACAGCAACTCTGTATATTCCCAGTAGCATGTCATCCATCAACCTTTTCTAAAAACAGAAGATTTCTCAAATGTTTTTGAACGGAATTACAACAGAAGATCATTACTACGAATCTCGCCATAGCGAATTATAGATTATCACAAATTCGGCCTTCTTGGTACCTGTCCAATAGTCATGATTTTTTTTTACCTTACGTTTTTACAAATTTTCATTCATAAGGTAGCTACTGTCAAGTCCAAAATGCTTTCTTGTAAAGATGTTTTACTGCATTTGAAACTATTTCATAGGCTGAACTTTGAATTTCAGAAAATACAATGCATGCTGATGGATCAACACAGCTCGAATTTATTGGATAAAGCAGCTTTCGCTTTTCAATTTCAATTCACGAAATTCTGTAGTTATGTGTAACGATTGCATGAATATTGAGCCAAGGACTTCCTACCTATAATGAAATTATATGTCCTCTATAATATGCTTTCAGGTCACAAGACGAGCTTTGTTCCTTACGTTCGTTATAGTGATCGTGGGATATCTCCCAGTATAATGGTTCTTCATTCATATGCAAATGTCCCGAATTCCGTCTCTTCCACCCTCACCCTAAACTCTTTGATCAAACGCAGAGTGCTCTTGATTGAACTTGACTTTCTTACCCTCAAGAATCTTCAAGTAGGTAGAAATTTCTCCAATGGGTGGTGTATGATGAGGTATTCCAGATGTTCGTGTGAGCGAGTTTCCTGCAAGGAGTCGATGACGTGGCATGGTGCGTTTTTGGTTGTAAGGAGTTCAAGGAATGTTTGTGAGGCGTAATTCACGTAATTTGTTCGAGCGAGACAGTAACAGTTGTAGTTAGCACTGAAGAATTTGTTATTAAAGCACTTGTGCACTTCGAAATTGAAAGAGTAGGGTTTTACACTGTGCCAGAAGTGTTTGCACACACTCACTGGCCACCAATTTTGTCAGTGGCTCCAAAGAACCAAGACAAAGAGTTAAAAGTTTTTAGGAAATAAAGGAAGGCACAATAGGCCGTTTGCGGCCGAGACTAGGTCTCCTCGAACGGTGTATTTTAGCAACACAAATTAACAACAGTTTTCACTTTCAGGAATCAGGAGGACACACTTTTCAAGAGCACTTTTAGGAACCAATCGCTACGAGAATCTCAAGATGAGTGACGATCTTCGGTGCTTCGGAGTTCCGGGACCAGTACTGGAAAACTGGTTTCCAAGGTCGAGTTGAGGTGAGTTCTTGTGGTCGGAAACAGGGTTGTGAAATATTAATGATTTCTGTGTTTGTGGCATTTTCAGGTGTAGCAGTGATTGGAGCGTAAAGGGCGACACCTTACGGTCCCTGACACAGGTTTCGCTTTTCACTTTCAATTCACAAAATTCTTCAGTAATGTGTAACGATTGCATGAATATTGAGCCAAGGAATTCCTACCTGTAATGAAATTATATGTCCTCTATAATATGCTTTCAGGTCACAAGAAGAGCTTTGTTCCTTACGTCCGTTATAGTGATCGTGGGATATCTCCCAGTAATGGTTCTTCATTCATATGCAAATGTCCCGAATTCCGTCTCTTCCACCCTCACCCTAAACTCTTTGATCAAACGCAGAGTGCTCTTGATTGAACTTGACTTTCTTACCCTCAAGAATCTTCAAGTACAGTATACCGTATATACTTCAGGCTATTCAGAGATATAATGACTGGCTCTCAGATGATGAAGATTCGTGGGGAAAAAGTCTGAATAAGGTAAGAAATAACGCTTAGAGCATGTCAATCTTGTCAGTGTTATCAAGCGTCTTGAAAAGTATCATACAATCTTTAATTGCATCAAACCCCCACGATGATATAAAGTAAGACGTCCTACGGCAAATGGAATGTTCAAGTTTATTCATTCTTTCAGGCACTGTTCTTTTTCTTTTTAACCCTAAATCGTTGTTCGGAATGGCAGAAACTTTGTCAGCCGCTGGCCTTTTCCAACATTGTTTCTCTGGCGAAAAGCCTTTTCATAATGGAATAACATTTAATATGACCTTCCTTGAGAGTGCACAGTTTGGTATAAGTTGAATTCCCTAATCAACTTTGTAAATTTAAGTAGTGCATCAATTTTCAGGATTAATAAATGTCATTGCTCGTACAATACAACATTAGGAACAATTTTAAATAGAAAAATATTATGTTTAAAATTTTCCGAATACACGCAACAATGACTTGATGCAAAATATATTTCCTATTATAGTTTACACTCATTTACAGGTTCAGATAGAAGTGTTTGAATGTCTGAGATGATCGAAGTTTCTTTCAAAAATATTTAAAAAATTGAATGATTATGATGTAATACTGTACTAATAAAATAATTCAAAATCCTGAAGTGGATTATCCGTCATAATTTTATCATTACATATCATAGATACAGAAACAAGCAACTATAAAGACTCAAATGAGGCGTCTTTAGTAAAAATTACCCGGCATATTAGTAGGTTTACTGTTGTTTGTAATTTGGAATTTATGTATGACTATCTTGGATTAATTTTCATTAGAACCTGGACACTTGTTTTCAAGGCAATTATGCATTAGAATCAATTTTTATCAGACTTTTTTCAAGAAAATATTTTAAAATTCTGGATCAGATTTGACTTTTGAAAACAAATGTCCAGGTGCTGATAAGATTTAATCCAAGATAGTCATACACAAATTCTAAATCACCAACAAAAGTAAAACTGGTCAGATTTCCCAAAAAATTAGCCAAGCACAAAATTCTACTCATACCATATTTACTTGAGTACCACGCACACCTTTTTTCCCAGTTTCAGGAAGTTATGCATGCATTATATTTAATTATAATGCATAAATTTGGAACAAATACAGTATAACAAGAAAACATTTTTGCATTGAAATAGTTGAAAATTGATCCAATTTTTGTTCAATTCATGCCTGAAGTCAAATTTTGTGTTTTTATTTTTGAAATTTTATGGTTTTAGATTCACGAAAAATTGGGGTGTGCTTCTTACTTGGGGATAAGATTTTTGCAAAATTGTCAACTGAAAAACCCCTGTGCATGCCTCACTCCAGGGCACCTGCTACTTGAGTAAATATGGTATTCATGTTATGTGCAGTATGACTTGTGAAGGTTGACTCTCTCTCTCTCTCTCTCTCTCTCTCTCCCTCTCTATAGATACAGAAACAAGCAACTATAAAGACTCAAATGAGGCGTCTTTAGTAAAAATTACCCGGCATATTAGTAGGTTTACTGTTGTTTGTAATTTGGAATTTATGTATGACTATCTTGGATTAATTTTTATTAGAACCTTTGGACACTTGTTTTCAAGGCAATTATGGATTAGAATAAATTTTTATCAGACTTTTTTCAGCAAAATATTTTAAAATTCTGGATCAGATTTGACTTTTGAAAACAAATGTCCAGGTGCTGATAAGATTTAATCCAATATACTCATACACAAATTCCAAATCACCAACAAAAGCAAACCTGGTCAGACTTCCCAAAAAATTAGCCAAGCACAAAATTCTACACATACCATATTAACTCAAGTACCATGTGCAACTTTTCCTCCAGTTTTAGGAAGTTATGTATGCATTATACTTGATTATAATGGAGAAATTTGGAACAAATGTAACAGGAAAACATTTATGTACTGTATTGAAAAAGTTGAAAATTGATCAGATTTTTGATCAATTCACGCCTAAAGTTGAATTTTTTTTAATGTTATGGCTTCAGATTCACAAAAAATTGGGGTGCTAATCTTACTCAGGGATAAGATTTTTTCAAAATTTTCAACTGAAAAACCCCTGTGCACGCCTTACTCAAGGGCGCATGGTACTTGAGTAAATAGGGCATTCACATTATGTGCAGTAAAACTTCAGAAGTTTGACTCTCTCTCTCTCTCTCTCTCTCTCTAAAAAAATGTGTATACAGGGACAAGTTTTGTAAATTGAGTCCACCTGTACAGAAAAAATCAATTCAAAGGTGCTTACTCCTCTTGATTATCATTGCAATTATAGTTAACTTTCAATTATCTGTAAACTCAGCGATGCTTCTCATGTTGATAATGATTTTCGTGCAAACTGCTATAATGTGGGAGGAGTCAAGGGGCACAGTTTACATTGAATGCGTTGCTTCATTTCCTCAAATATTCGCCTGAAAGTCGGGCGAAATTTATCAAATGCATACTCGACTAAGACCAGATAACCAATGCTATAGATGACGTTACTTGGAAGTACCCGAGGGGAAATAAGATGAAAATTACCAAAGTCAGCAGAGGCACATATATGGGAAACTCGAGATCATCCCTGATGGATCAAATTCCGTTCAAGCTTTTGCAACATTCATCACTCTCTAGTCTTTCCCCAGTGTTCTATATATAGTTGCAATGAAATTACTTCCACGATGGGAAGATACGATTACATGTTGCATGTGGTTCTGGGGAAAACGGCTAGTTTCTAGTTTGCAGCAACATTAGCGCTTGTTAGTATGCCGCACGAATTTCGAATACCCTCGGCCAGTCATGAATTATCCATGATCCAGCCAATACCTTGGGGAAGCACTGGTTGCCAGCAAAGATAGCCCCATCTCCTGTTGCTGGGGAAAATCATCCCAGGGTTCCTTCTTCCATCTGAGCATGTAATGCGAGGATGGAGCACTAAATGTAACAGGGTATGTTGTAAAATCATCTCTTTTATTCATTGCTGATACAGTTACACAAAGGACTTACTTCAGGCCACAGAATAGTCTGTTATTCAAATTCAATTACAGTTGAACATTGATAACTTGAACTTCCGAAGTCTTATTACAGTTGAACATTGATAACTTGAACTTCCGAAGTCAAATACCTTCCTAAGTCAAATTTGTTTCAGGTCCCCATCTAAATCTCCTTCAAAACAATACATTAAAAACCTCCTTCAGTGTCCAAGGTTTTTCCTCCATAAACTGAATTTTCTGTGGCCTGTTGGCTATTTTTTTCTTGACACAAGAACAAAAAAGCAATAAAAACAGAAATTTATGGGGTTTTAAAGGCAGTGAAATACTTAATTGGGCAAATGAACCACTACCTCCAAGTTCAGCATCCTTTTGAGTCATTTCATTTAGGATGCAATTTAAGCCCCAGAATATTACCATTTATAATTTTGGGAAATTCTTCTATGTTTCCCAGAACAAAAAGGCTTTGTTTTGTAGCTCAACCGTCTATAATTAAAAGCCTCCCTCAGTCAAAACCTCCCTAAGTCGAATTTTTTTGCTGGTCCCTTGAAATTCAAATTAGAGAGGGTTAACTGTAATAAAAAAATGGAAACTTTTACTTCTTGCAATTAATTTCAAACCAACAGAAGTCAATTATGTGGAATTTGGGATTTTGTTTGTTTGGCAGGAGGAAAAACTGCCTCCACAGAAGGTCTGACAGTCAGGGGTTTACTGTACTATAGAGCCAAACTGCTTCAAGTCTAATTTTATCAAGTGGCGATTCAATTATTTTCCATTCAAAAATTTACCATAATGAGCTAATAGGACAATTTCGCGTACCAGCACATGCGGATGTACCAGTTACGTGGTTGAAAATCCCTGGATCACTTCATCCCAGGAACATGAGATTTTTGTGGCGAACAGCACATGGAAATTGAAGGAATGTTTTTCCATAGCCCACGTGTCGGTCGATGCGTTTCTCCATCAGGGAACCTGGGCTCTGTCGGGATCGACTGACTATCCATTCCGGCTTGTCGGGTCCAATCAAAAACGGCGCGAGAGGCGTTGGCACACTTGANGGGGGGGGGGGGGGGTTTTCGGGTTTCCGGGTTCTCGGGTCATCTCCACTGCGACTTCGACTGCGAATGAACATGCCATGTGTGGCAACCCCCCGCTCACATTCCTCTCTTATGGAGTGCATCATTCGCTTGACTTTGATCTCCGACGCGAGCAGGAAAAAAAAAAAAAAAAAAAAAACTAGGAAGGTGCACTGAACCCTGCAAAATTTGCAACGCCGGGTTTCCCCCGAGCGGATCCGGATTCCCACTCGTCTTATTCCATCTCCAAATCAGCAAAAACGTTGATCCTTTGGATCGAATTGCGTTTTTCGAATCGCTTCTGGATCGAGGGAAGAAATCTTTCAAGCGCGTCGCGAAATTCCCGAAACCTGAGCGATGCTTCTTTTGAATTTTGAGAACCAATCTCGAGCTTATGTCGGCGCTTCTCTGCAGCGAAACAAGAATACAGTGCTCTATTCAATCGAACACTATGTTGGATGAAATGCACTTTTTTTTCAAGTAATTTACAAAAAGTGTATATGCGCAAGGGAAGGATGCAATTCCAATGTTCTTGTTTAACCCTTGTGCAGCAAAGTTGGGATATTTTTGCAGAATGTTGTGCCATTGCACACTGGGAATGAAAAAAAACTAATTTTTTTTACCAAGGGCTAAGTTGGGAAAAAGTCCAAGATTTTTTTCTAATCCTGCAGAAAATTTTCAACAAAAACTAAAAAAAATCCCTCACTGGGTGGCATTTTTTCATGCATTCCTGGCACTTGCAAACAAAAGAAAATTTGCCTCCTGGATTTTTTCCAACTTAGGCCTCCTCAACCTGCTGGGTGCATTTCAGTAACCTTGGGTCAAACTGAAATGCACCACCCCTCAGAAAAATCCCAACTCCACCACTCACTGATAAAGAACCCTCCACCGTCAAAGGGTTAAACAGTATTTAAAAAAATTTTTCATTTGATGATGAAGTTTAAAAGTTGCTCATGATGAAGAGCATCATTCTTCCTGGTCAGAACTACTGTACTGTAACTATACAGTACGTGACAAAAAGTCGGAGACATATTTCCTTCATTTAAGTAGGACGATTCTGATTTGATTTTCATATTATGAGACTTCGTAGAACATGTTTCGGTAGACTTTTACATATTTTGGAAGAACTAATTAATAATTGAACTCTACGGGAAAAACGTAATCCGATATTCGGACGTTCCAACATGGGGACAATGTCCGCGCACCAATTATGTCCGCATCTAGAGGCCTTTTTGGGCATAACAAATCGAACCTTAGCTGAATCCTGTGGATTTCAGCAATCCCATATAAAAATGATGAAACGATTAGGTTGACATCTTATTTTCGTACTTTTCTCACTCTCGGACTATACTATATACAGTATGTCCCCATGCATTTGTAAACAAGCATACGTTTTTTCTCACATTAAAGCATTTAAATAATACTTGTCATGAGCTTGTGAGCGAGTGAAATTCATGCGAAATGCGAATAAAGTGACTCGAGCACGTGATTCAATTGACGATAATTCTCCTAAAAGAAGCCCAAAAAGAAAAATGGAAAAAAATGGACAAGCATCACTCGTCGGCAAATAAGCCACGAAAAGCTGTTTTCGTGAATTCGGGGGCCCTCATCCTCATTTGCATTCCGTACCCGCGAGCCCGGTACTGACAAGCACTGATGCCGCTGCGCTGCTCAACGGACGATGTACTGAAAGTTTACGACACTGACTTTGATGAGCATGCCTTGCATTTTAATCGCCGCTTCTTCTCCTCCTGATGGGATGCAAATACCATCATCCCCACAAAAAAAGACGAGAAAAAAAACAATGTTTACCCTTTTCCAGCCTGTACATTTTCTGAAAGCCCCGGACGCATCCGCAAGTCAGTATCGTGGCTTCGCGAAGGAATTTCCCCCCCTTTGAAGACCGGAACGAAACGCCCACTCTGCGCACTCCCAAAGAAAGAAAGTGCTCGAGTTTTGTCTTTCATTTTTATTTTTTTTTGTAAGAAAAAGTTGGTTGACACGGTCTGCCAGGAGGGAATAAATCCCGGGACGACCGCGAAGTGTTGTGGGCAATAATAGGATTTACCACTGCCACGATCCTCGACTGCATATAGTGCTTCGTTCCCCGTAAGCTGAGAGGATTCCGCGGATTTCCGTCAACAAACTAAGTCTTGTCGGGCCTCGCACCTGATAACTGCAAACGAAAGCGTTTCATGCTGTGGAATATCCACGAAAAAAATAATAATAATGATGGAAAAGTTGGGGGTGTAAAAGAAGTCCACCTGCTCAGCAACAACTTCTTCCCATTTTTCGCAGTACCCCAGAAGGCATTTGGACGGAAAGGCTGACGGGGGATCTTTCCATATTTCTGCTTGCATCGGGAACTCGTTGGCTTATTTTTTCTTTCCCTTGGAGGTTCAGGAGGAAATATCCAGTACCCTTGAAAGGTCACACAGTCGATATTATTTCTAGAATATGAGAATCACGTACGAATTAATTAAGATGTAGTCTGAACGTGTCTGTCAAGATTTAAAAGGTTCCCAGATTTTTTTTTTCGGGTATAGTGGACCGGAAGGGCATGGGATGGTTTTTGCTCAGTCAGGGGACTTCACTTGATCAGCTGGAGACAAAATTCGAAGTTGGGAAAGTGGAATACTGTATACTCTGCATAAGTACTACTGATTTTCAAAAACCGGAAAAACGTTCATGAATATTCAAACTGGTTTGTTCTTTTGAGTATTCATAAGGTTCAGAAAATTTGTTTAACCAACTGAACCTTATCTGGGTACAGGCTGAACACATTCTGCTTTGCTTTGGGTTTAGTATTTGCTTTAAGCTGCAATTATTATTGTTGAAATTTTGTTTTTGTTGTCATGGAGGGGAAGAAAGTGTGTATATTTACATTAGTTGAGCAATTGTGCTTTTTGACATGCACAGTGAGACCCCAAAATGCAGACGCCCTGACATATGGAAAAATCAACTCAGGACACTGAAATTTAAAAAATGGGACCCAACATCCAAACAATAACTTGACTTATATGGACATTTTCAAAAATGTTCTAGAAAAGTTCCTCATTTTATTTTTAGAAATTTATTATTAGTTGAAGAAATTGAGTTGTTTGTAGTTGAAAATATTGAAAATATAGGGCAACTTGAAATTACGTGAATTCATGATGGAAACAGACTGATTTTTTTGTTTCTTTTTTAAAAATTTTTTATCATGTGGGCTCCGTATAGCAAAACCTGTTTTTTATTCTTTTCTTCTTGAGATTATTTTGATGTCAAAAGATTAAATTCTGTTTTTTTCTTCTGTTCACTCAAATTTGGTACCTCTAGTAGTCTAGTTGATGAAAATTACTTCTTATATTTCTCCAGAGACTTTATCTTGATTATTGATCTACAGGAGAACCAATTGGAATTATCGCCATTGAAGTCTATAGGAAAACAAGATCTGACATGCAGACATTCCAACATATGGACCAGGTTGATGCTCCAATTACGAGGGTTCTAACAAAAGTTCTCAGAGTCAACCACAAGCCATCACCGGAGGTGGATGAAAATTTTTTTATTGGATTCCTCACCCTTTTTTAACCCAGATCCAATTTTTTGTCATCCCTAGACAAAAATGGAAACTGGGAAAAAAATTTGAATGAGTTTTTTCTGGTGATGTGCCCACCCATTCTAACAGAAGTTCTCGGAATCAACTACAAACCATCACTGGAGATGGACATGGATTTTTTTATGGGATTCCTCATCCTTTTCTGGCCTAGAATCGTTTTTTTCATATCCAGACAAAAATGGAAACGCAAAATAAAAACTTGAATGAGTTTTATCCGATGAAGTACAGAGCAGTTGCACACATGCATGCTCCTGCACACACTGCTTTGAAAACTCTTGATTTGATTTCAAATTCGGGCATTCAGCTTTTCACTCTTCCTTCTTACTCCCCTGATCTTGCTCCCTGAGATTTTTGGTTCTTTCCAACTGTGAAAGAAGGGCTTCAAGGGAAAGTGTTTTTTGTCAATCAGAAAATTTTTTAGACCTAAAAGTTTTTTTTCATTTTCATTCCAAGAACTTCTGCTAGAATGGGTGGGAACAGCACCAGAAAAAACTCATTCAATTTTTTTTCCACTTTCCATTTTTTGTCCAGGGATGAAAAAAAAATTGGTTTTAGGTCAAAAAAGGATGAGGAATCCAATAAAAAATGTTCATCCACCTCCTGTGATGGCTTGTGGTCAACTCCGAGAACTTTTGTTAGAACCCTCGTATGTCCGCATCTTGGGGTCCCACTGCACTTTCTTTTATTTTGATGCCTATATATGACTTGTTCCTCTGATTTCCATATGATCTGATGTGTTCAAATGTATTTGGATGAATGTGGGTGGGGAGGGGAGAGGGTTTGGATATGGGAACCTTGCTTGAGCCTTGTGAATGCTTAAAAGCAGAAAAAAAAACTTGCCATACAATTCAAATACATGTATGCATGAATAATGCCTTGTCATCATTTTAAGTTTTATTTTTGTATGACAAATTTCACAGCATCAGGCTATAACTATTCAAAAATTAAAGCACACAGACGGTTGGTATTTCAGAGAAATCAGTTGTGGAAGAGCACTCATTTTGTACACTTTGCTTGGGAAATTTTCAAAGGAATTATGCATTGAATTAGTTTCAGAAAATCAAATTGGGCAACTTTTCTTTGAAGAACATTTCAAAGACATTAAGAACTTATTTTTGGCATTATAAAAAATACGAACCCCCAGGCAAGGGCACCGTTAGCCTGGGGAAGCCCTTCTTTCACAGTTGGAAAGAACCAAAAATCTCAGGGAGCAAGATCAGGGGAGTAAGAAGGAAGAGTGAAAAGCTGAATGCCCAAATTTGAAATCAAATCAAGAGTTTTCAAAGCAGTGTGTGCAGGAGCATGCATGTGTGCAACTGCTCTTTGGTCATGGGTGGGTACTTCATCGGATAAAACTCATTCAAGTTTTTATTTTGCGTTTCCATTTTTGTCTGGATATGAAAAAAACGATTCTAGGCCAGAAAAGGATGAGGAATCCTATAAAAAAATCCATGTCCATCTCCAGTGATGGTTTGTAGTTGATTCCGAGAACTTCTGTTAGAATGGGTGGGCACATCACCAGAAAAAACTCATTCAAATTTTTTTCCCAGTTTCCATTTTTGTCTAGGGATGACAAAAAA